>JBBMJZ010076442.1:0-23496 GCA_037833815.1 Zingiber zerumbet | reverse complement strand
TATTAGAAATATTTTTTAAATTTAAATATAATATTAGAAATATTTTTTTAATTAGGAAAGAGGTATATATGGTGTGGAGGTTTAAATAATGTGAGACCCATGAAAGAGTTATTGAAAGGTTTTTTTATATTGGAAAAATGTGGGACCCATGAAAGAGTTGTTGAGAGATTTTTTTATAGTGGGAGGAGGTATGAGGTTTTTAACTTTTGATGTGGCATAGACGTGGCAACGAAGAAGCTCTCAACGAGGTTTAACCGCTGTGGATGCTCTAACTCTCAATTAATTTGGTAAAAATTAAAATTAAATTAAGATTAATGTCCTTTTTTCTTTTTATATCAAAAATACTTTTAAATTTATTATTAATCAGTGATCTAAAGTTTAAGATTTAACTATAATATATTATATATTAAGAATTTTACTGTGATATATTATTGTAAATTCTTCTCATTAATTAATTAAAAATTTTAAAATTCAACTACGATGTATTATTATAAATTTTTTTCATCAGTAATTTTTTATTCTTTTAGTCTTATATCTTATGATTTAATAATACCATGATACTTTCCTATGCTTTTTTACTAAAATAAAATATAATATTAAATTAATTTTTAAAAAAAAGAGAGTTGGATTCTCAAGTGTCATCCAATTTATGCCTGTGCGTGCGTGCAATGTAATTTCTTCTAAATATTTATAGATTTTCCATCATGAATTAAATATTTTACTTTTTAATAATTCTAAATTATATAATTAAATATTTATATACCCCACCTATCAAATATCTTATTCTTAAATATCATCAAATTTTAATAAAATATAATTTTTATCATATGATTTTTCTCTAAATATCCCAATCCTAAACGTCAGAAATTGACTACTCCATTTTAAAATACTTAAATAAAACGCGTTTCTATCCTCATCGTTCTCGAATATCCTTTATTATATATTTAATTATTTTAATCAATCGAACTGTTCAATAAAACAACTTAAATAATAGATTACTTCGTTAGTTAAAAGAAAAGGGAATTATAAAAATTGTCCATCACCTGAAGGAAGCTAAGGTTGATGTAGATAATTGTCCAAATATTATATAAGTACTTTTTAAAAAAAAATCATTATACTCGTTAAAAAAATATTTTAATAATTGAAAAACTCTTAATCAGATTGGCTATTATTATAATTTGGAAACTATGACGAGAATTTTTAAACTTAGGCTATTATTATAATTTGGAAACTCTGAGAGGTGTTTTACACAAATACTTTGCACAAATAATCAGATTGGCCCTTGGGGATGCAGAACTTATACTCAATTTATTGATTCTTGCAAACTAAACGCGAAAGCACCGTATAAAAGTACGAAACCCAAATTCATACAACATTGGAGACTTTAGTAGAAAAAGTCATGCAGCAAATTCCGGAATCTTATTTGATTCTGCCATGAAATTTATGACCGTATAATACTATAATTACTGCTAATGAATCGATTCACCAAATCTCGAATTTGCCTTTCACAAAGTCGTAGTGTGCCCCGATTAGCCTCAACGAGCCCTTCTCCAATGCGTCCTTCACGAACGGGTAGGTCTTCAGGTTCTCCAGGGAGACCTTCACAGCCGCCTACAACAGAAAGGCCAGAGCTAGTTTTGCATGGCTCCGAAGATTTTCATGATCATGGAGAGGAGGAAGAAGCAGACCTTTTCGCACTCGGTGCACTGCTCAGCAAAAGGCAAGGACGCGAATTCTTCCTGCACCTTCTCCTTCGCTGGCAAACAAACTTTCACCCACTCCTCAATGAAGTCACTGAGCGAGCCAAAGTGATCATTCAGCAAAGCAAAGTTAGCATGTCGCACAAAGTGAAGGGAGGAATATCGAAAGAAACAAAAGAAAAATCAATTCCGTGCCACACAAAGTGTTGAGAAAGCTGTCTGCAACTAGTGATGTGATGTGATGGGAGAAACATAATGCTATTTCAGTATGTGGAGATAAGGCTGGTGGCCCAGTTATTGTCTATGAACTGTTACATGGAATTAAGCAGAATTCTGAATTCCCCCAACCTTTTAGGAAAACAGAGAAAGAAGAACTATTGAAGCTCTGTGTTCCTTACGTTGTGGTAGTGCCGTCCTCTTTGATGGACATGAGTCCCTTGATCCCGCCACAGCAGCTGTGGCCAATCACCACAATGTTCTCCACCTGGACAATGGAACCTTCCGAATTAAACAAATCCTTTGCGGAATAATTCTTGTAAAAGAAACCCAAAAAAGGATGGAGATTGACGGGGCGGGTCACCTTGAGATGGAGGACGGCGTATTCAATGGCTGCCCCAGCTCCAGAGTACCTTTTCTGCAATCACAGATCACACCGCTGTTAGTTGAGACCGCACCGAACAGTCAGACACTGGCAACATAAAAGTCAAAAAATGCAACTAGAAAGTAAGGAGGAGGAGGCAGATGTTACTTGGCAATAGGGAGGAACCATGGCGGCGATGTTGCGGACGATGAAGGCCTCGCCGGGCTGGAAACCGAGCACCACCGACGGGCACACGCGCGAGTCCGAGCAGGCGAACACCATGAACTGAGATCAATATTAGTCGATCGTCAGTCAACATCAACATCAACATCAACATCAAGCCTCGCAGTTTCATGAGGGTCGGCAGAATAGTTAATTGAATTAGAAAGAGAAAAGAAAGAGGAAGGCACGGAATTCTCGCCCTTTCCTCGCCGATACAAAGCGACAGCTAGTTCACATGCGAGCCTCGTCGAGAGGCCGTTGTTAATTATTATATTTTACGTATCCTTTAATTTCCTTCCTCGTCTTAATCTATAATTCTGGCGTGGCTCACCTTGGGGCTCTGTCCCTGTGCCAACTGCGAGAACAACTCTGGTTTTTTCCTGTCAGAGAAAGTAAAGAAACGGCCGGTCATCAGTAGATCGATCGATCGCATATGAACAAGAGATCAAGAAAAAGAAACTTCGCGGACTGACTCGTAGACGTCTTTCTTGAAGTTTTCGAAGCCGAAGGTCAACCTCTCCATTTCCTGCGCATTCACAGGAGATTTACTTTTATGCAAAGAATTATAACACACAAAGAACCCAACCGGAAATTCCAGTGGACGGGAGTTGGGAGATGCGATCGAATTAAGTCGGAGATCTGAAAGGAGAATTAAGAGGAGATATACAGCGGACCTTCTTGATTAGCGCGTGATCGATCGTGGACTGCTGCGGAAAAGCGTTTGTGGATTCTGTGGAATTGTGAATCGAGAGGGGTGTTATATAATCGCTAGCTGTCCAGGAGGAGATCGATTCAGATGACTCGCGGGAACACGATAAGATGGTTGGGTCGGAGAAACCGGACCGCCCTCGAAATTAATTTGTGTTAATTCAAGGCACCAAGTGGCAAGTCTCCTCGCATTTCTCTCCGAACTCTTCACTGTTTCTAAAATGAAATGAAATGAAATGAAATGAGTTGTATAAAATATTCATCAAAAATGAATTGAAATGAGCAGAGTGCAACTGTGCAAGTGGTATTAGAGTATTAATTTACTCACGGGTAAACTAAACAGCTGACGAAGTCTTTTTTGTTTTTTTTTTCTACTCGTTGGAAATCGATTTGAGATAGTATACTTTTAATTAGGAAAAGGCTTTTGATAACTAAATATGCAGTATGCGAAATGATGCAACCAGAAGACGTATCAACTCCTCCCTTGACCATGTCTTGAATTGTCCTTTGACGAAATCGTAGGAATGTCCCACTGGCTTTTCAGGCACTGGTTTTCCACTGCAATCCTGATGAAGGGGTACGCGTCTTCTGCAGGTTCTCCAGGGACACCTCCTGACTTTAGCAAATTTTACTCAGTCCTCAATTGAGTCGCAGGTTAATTGATTATCTCTTCTCATCGATCATGATAAACAACCGTTTCGAGTCCTAGGACGGATTGACTGGAACGCTAGGGACGAACGTATTCATCTTTTGTCATAATAATAAAGAACCATTTCTCATCGATCATGATAAACAACCTAAAAGTTCAACCTCCTTTTATTGCAACCCCTATTTAAAGGAAAAATTTCTATAAATACATCTTAATTGGAGATCAAATCACAAATACCTAAATAACAATTTAAATATTCTACTGTGACCTCATAATCCAGGAAAGCTTCATGTCATATTAGTCCATAAATTTTTTTATAAGATTTTGATTTTTTTTTAGTTCTTCGTAACTTTATATCGGTATATAGTCTGGCATGTGAATAGCATTGGTTAGTTGTGCAATTTGGGGCTTTAAAATAGGATTAAAGTCGATTTTTATTCATGCCGTCAACTTGGACAATCTGTTTAACATTAAGGAAGCAACGTGCAGAATGTGTCAGAGAAAACAAACACAATGTTTTGATGGATCAACCTGACCGGTTGAATTGAATCTCCACGGGATATGGTGGATAGAATAGCACTGGGTAAAATTAACAGTAATTCATAGAGTAACACTGTGAGCATATGTTAATCTAAAAAAGTAAGGTGCAATAAGATGACCAACCATTTAGCATCCATCAAGATAACGTTAGGTCATTCGGTTCGAAGAGCTGATACCTGAATTAAAACTTAGGCAACATAACGAATGATTATAAATATGATCAGTGTATTTATAGGTGCAACTGGTAATCAATATATCCATCATCGATACAATATTGAAAATTTTGTATAATCTATCAGCAAAGCCTGAATATATATCTATGAGTTGTATGAGAAGATTTCCGACAGAACTACATTTATGTAGTTTTACAAAAGGAGATGCCTGACAAAATTAAGGGAAACTAATTGACGATCTAGCGTGCAAAATATATCGCAGGCATCAGTTGCAGTCCTTGAATTAAGTTATGATACTTGGGGAATAACGTATCTCGTATGGTGGAGAAGAAAAAGTAAGGCAGTAGGGCAGAAATAACGACGAAGAGAGTGGTCATCCAATAAAGCGGACTTGAAGCGCAGGCTTCCAGAAAAACCTGGTATGCACTTGAGGATATCATTGGCGGGAAGAAACCATAAATCACTAGGAAAATGTACCAAACTAGGATGCTTCCCCATATAACGAAGTGTTGGATCCATGTGAAGTAGCTGAGGTAGATTGCTAATTGGCAATTCACTGTCCACACTACGCAAGTGTACATTGTTACTCCGAGGATGTCTGAGCCTGCCGCACGACCATCCTGGCGGAATGCTTGATGAAATATGGCTCCCGTCGTGAAGTAAAAGATGATCAGAGAACAGCAAACTCCATTAAACATCCAACCAAGAATGCGAGGCCAGCTGAAGAAGATGTTGTGAATACCGTCCTGATGTAACTTGGGAAACTGCAAGAATTGTGAAGAAGCTGAATTTGAGAGTCGGCAGTTTATATCATCATGATTTGTAATAACTAGTGTAGGGGAAAATAAGTTTTGCTAGCCAACCATAACAACTTCAGATTCCATTCCCTAAATTGAGGGAATATTTTAAACAATTCATATTCATAGCAAATTTTGGATTATCTTCTTATTTTTATATGAAGATGTGAACAAGAGAAACAAAATCATGCAAATAGAACAGATTATTTAAAACGTTTACTTGATTAATTTTGAAAGATATGCAACATATGCAGATGGTAGGTAGCACAAGGAATATACACGCAATTAAGAGACAGCAAAGTAATATTAGAGAACTCATCTACAACTACCTTAAAAATTGAGAAACCGACAAAAACTAGCTTGATAAATAAAATGCAGAATATATTGAAGCAAAGTAATTGCAACATATGCAACTCTAGACCTGGTATAATAACACCATTTTATGGCAACCAGTAAAATAATTGCTACAGATGGGAAATCTCAGAACAAGAAGTAATTTTCAGGAAAGATATAATAGTCAATGGTTGTTGCACACAGCACTTTTTTTAACATGAACTAAAGGGTACAGAAAGTATAAAGTGAATTCAAATAGGGTTATTTACCTTTATGCAAAGACGAGCAGGAACGTCTTTATCAAAAACACCCAGTGCAATAACTGGAAGAGATGTGAAGGCAACACTATAGAATGATATGAACCAATCATTATAAGCAGGCTGTCCAGAGAAATAAGCATGGGACTCAAACCAGAAGAGAGTAAAGCCGAACGTTATGTTTTTGTAGAAAAAGTAGCATATCTGTTCACATCAAACAAATAAGGTACTACATAAATTTAAGAGAAAATCATCATAGATGAGACAACCAAAATAAACAAGCACCAATTTTCTAGGCTCAATGAAGCATGTGCCATTAACATGGGCGAAGACAGTTTATTAAATTAATAAGATAACAGATCAAATTTTTAACAAATACTGCAACAGAAAAAAAACATAATGTCATTACATAACTTTCTGGGCACACCCGTCATCTCAACTATAATCCCACATTGTCTATGATAATAAGGTAACTAAAGCATGTTGACGATAGAGTAATTAAGGAAGTATAAGCCCCAGGCAAAAGTCGGAAGAGTATTCAAAACTGGATGCCTACACCAGCTACGTACATACCTTAGAAACAAAAGGGGAAAAAGTATATTAACAGAAATATGAAATTAAAATGCAGCACTAATTAGTTAAATGAGTGTATCTATCTCATTACACCTCTGAAATTGTGTAATATGACTGGCATTCTTTTTAACAAAATTTCATAATTAGTTTTCATAATTAATTAATCAGTTCACAGGTGGGGTAATTCAAATAATGTATATGCAAGCAATCTACTAGCTAAGAGATGACGAAACAGGGTTGTATCAAACAGCTAAATGCAAGCAAAGAGTGAAAAAACTTAGGGTGCAATCTATGTGATATTCAACAAGATTCAGATTGTGCAGGTATCCTTTCAAATTTGAGCTGAGCTGGATAATCAACAAACAGAAAGAGAAAAAAAGTTTGAATTGAGTGAAATATATTCATGAACAAAAAAAAGTAGAAGTCATAAATGTGAAATAGCTCCTCACCATGGCTGAGATACGTCTATAACACCAATGCCCATGAACAAGGAGCAAACGCTCCAAGAAACGAAACTGAGCTATTGCAAAGTCACTAGACATGACAGCCTACAACAAATAATTGCATCTTACAGATAACAATATATATCTTTGCAATCTTGCTTAAAAGTTATTGTGCTAAAGAAAAACAATACATATTATGTATAACTACATGATTCCGGATGACATTACCAAGTTTTTGTCAAAAGGAATATATTACACGTCGAAATTTTTTTAAAAAAATTAACAATATATTCAAAATAAAAACAACTAAGTGTATAAGATTAACTTAAATTCCATTCCTCAATCTAGTTCTCATATATTAATGAACCAAGTCGCTAATACCAAAAATTCAGCTTTAGATGAATATGATCTACAGTTGGCATGCTTAGTATCATTAATTATGTAACAGTTAAAGAACAGAACTCATATACAGATAAGCAAGTTTATTTTCAACAAGAATATGATCATGTTTCAGCTCACAAATAGCTGAGCTTGCTAACTACCCACAATTGGTATGAAATAATATGATATAATTCCTTCCCTTGATGATGTTTCAACTTCAACTATGCTTTCCTAGTTACCTTAAGCATGCAGATATATATATTATATGTGCATCTGGTTTGACAAGAAAAAGATCAAACATGTCTGAGGAAGCTTTACATTCTCTTCACTAATAACTGTGACTTTCAATTGTTCTATTCCAGTTGAAGAGGAATAAATTCTAAAATGTACCAATGTCAGGCACACAGTTTGGGATGTGTATTATCAAATCTTAATCTCTAGTTTGCATGCTATCTGAGGGGGATCTTTGAAGTCTATGTTATGAAAGGCTAAGTTGGCTAACACCAGTTAGCTAATCTGTCTTCATATACCATGTAGCAATAAGCATACAGAAACAAATAAGAAAGTAAATGACAAACTACAACATGTCAATCCCAAGCACAGACCTGCATGCCCTCAACTCCACTGATACCAACACCAATGTCAGCCTCTTGAAGCATGCCAACGTCATTGGCTCCATCACCAATCGCAAGTGTAATTTTTCTGGTTTTTCTCTTCACCAGTCTTGTTACCTGAATAGTTTGAAATCAATTATTCCATATGTGAAATAACTCATTGTTAAAGTAGTTAAGAGAAATACACACAAGAGCCTTCTGCTTTGGTGATGTTCGACAACAAATAACAGATGCACAGCTAACTGCCAGGTCCAAAAAAGGGTCCTCCAGACTAGTTGAAAGAGCAAAGGCCAGAGAGTCACCATCAATAATAAGAGCAAAGGGAACACCACTTCCTTCCATTTTAGAAACTCTGAATTGTGCTTCATGTATTTTCTTGGTAACACTTTCATGCAAAGTCTACCAAGCGTTCAAATTGTGAGAAACACACACAAAAAAAAAAAGGTACTATAACTTATCCTTGTCTCTGCACCTTTTCAACAGCATCCCTTCCACCATTTTTCTTTAAAGCATTAATATCAGATTGATCAAGAGTGATTATGAGCTGTTCCATTCCTCTGCGCAGCAATTGGCAAGAAAACCTGTACAGTCTAATGGATTAGTCATAACAAGCGAGACAGGAGCTATGCCTAGTTTAATAGCATATCATGAAAGCATCACCCTATATTAACTGCAGTTTCTAATTTATCACCAGTCAAAATCCAGATATTAATTCCAGCGTGTGCAAGTTTGTTAATACACTCTGGAACCTACAAAAAGAAGAGAAGAATAAGCAAACAGTCGTCTGTCTAGCAGGTTCTTAATTGATGTGACACATGATACACACACATCTATTTTGAGCTGATATCTAGAAAGAAAACTTATTCGAGTAGAATCAAGATGGCAAAGGTATTTTATTGGTCAGGTAAAGAGCAGAACATTATTTATCGAGGAATTTCACTCTTTTGGATAGCCAAAAATTATTCAAGTTTAAGGATGATTGATATAAATATTTTTTTCCTCACAGTAAACATACAAAAGAGTAACAGGTGACACTAGAAAGGTGAATGGATAATCAAAATGAAACCTATATACAACATTCCTTTTAGAGGCGGAAACACTTTACCCCTTTCTGTAATTTATCCTCAACAGCTGTAGCACCTAAAAGGATAAGGTCTCTCTCAATCTTGTCAGCTACTTCATCCACAATTGCATCATGATCAGTATTTATTGAATTTTTTGCCTTGAAATACTCCTCATGCCAAGTTATGTATTCTTCTGCACTTAGAACACGGTAAGCAACTGCCAATGTTCGTAGACCTGACTCAGAGTATTCACTGATGTGACGCTTGGTATTATGTTCAAATAAATTTCCATGTTCGCCAAGCCTCTCAAAAATGACACTAAACCATGAAGAAATAAGTATGAGGACAGGGATTATATCTCACACGATTATATTATGAAATTAATGCAAAGTTAACAAACAAACCTGTCAGCACCCTTGCAAAGGAGCAATAACTGGTCCCCTTCAGTCCTTATAATTACTGACATTCGTTTGCGACCACTACTAAATTCTAAGGTGTTGAGAAGTTCATATGTCCTGCATATTGAAAATATTACAATGACAAAAATAGAGGATGGATACTAGTATTGAACATTATATATCAAGTTAATGGAGAAGCACCTATCAACCTTTCTGCCAGTTTTAGGATCAAACTGATGCAATGAGATGCTTGTCTGAGTTCTATTGTAGAACTCAAAGCCAAGCTCCCTAGAAGCTGTAACAAAAGTAGCTTCATCTGGTGACTCAGCTTCATAAAAAATCTCATCAGATTTAGTCGCAACAGGAATTGCTGTATGGCAGATTGCTAACACCTGAAAGAATTTCTCTATTATATCCGAATTAGGTTCTTTAATCCATTGTCCATGCATTAACCGGTTATCTTTGAAGTTAAAGCCTTTGGGTGACCTTTCCAGAAATCCTTGAGTATTGTGCTTCATTAAATCAACGGGTTTATCATGAAGTTCAGATGAATCATATTCTGTGACTCTTGAAAGATTGTTCTCTGCCTCACATGATCTACTGCCATAAGAAATACCAGCTATCGAACATTTCACAAACTCCATTGAGTTACATGTAAGTGTACCTGTCTTATCTGAGAGTATGGTATGAACTTGTCCAAGTTCCTCATTTAAATTTGATGTCCGAGCACGTGCAGGTTTATCGCTCTCCTCACAGTACATTTCCTGATCGCGGTCTATGAACATGCTTTGCAAAACCTTAACTATCTCAATGGATATATACAATGAAATGGGAATCAAGCACCCATATAGCATCAGGTCTGTCAGAAAGTGAAAAAAGGCAGCCAAAGTTGTCCTATTAGGATCATAGAATATTGATGATTTTTCTGGTCTCAAATACCACCTATAGCTTCCAGCATTAATTTCTTGTTTTGTTTTGATGCCAAAGAAGATAGAACTAATGGAGCAAATACAAACCAGAGAAGTAAAAAGTACATAAATTATTTCATCCATTCTCCTCTCTATGTTACTTCTTTTTGAAGGAGGATCCATAGCATTTTGCATTACTTTTGTGTCATGTCCAGTGAAAATTACAGCACCATAAACTTGATGAGTATTTCTAAGTTTAGAATCTCTCAACAGAATTTGTTTGGGACTGAGGGGATATTGTACACCTTCATAAGTCAGAACCCCAATGAAGGAGTACAACTTTTCATTTGGGTCTTCACATTTGACTAATGCTTTAAAATTCTGGAGATTCTCATCAATGTGCAAGGTTGAAGTCACTTCCAAGCTCTGTTTACGTTTTAAGTTTGTCTCTCCATCAAGGTTCATGGTCTCTACGTAGCAAACACCATCATGGTAACTTGTAGAAAGCAAAAGTAGATCAGCGGGGAAAAATTCATCCTTCTCCACCCTAACAATATCTCCAACTCTAAGTTTCTTCCATTCTGTTTGGTAAAAAAAATGAGCTCCATCATAGACATTAACCTTCCGATTGTTGACTTCTATATCCTGACAAGAATTTTGAAATTTTAATAACATACAACAAGATACATTAAAGTTTCAAACTAAATTCATAGTCAGATGGATATCCCTAATAACAAACTACAACACTCTAATCATTCAAATAGACTAAAACATTTATTTAAGGTATGTTTTTTTTTTCCTCCATATCTCTGATCCAAGACAAGCATATTCTCTCCATATGAAATCAGACCTAGAGGTTATTGTAAAATGTCTACATTATCTATTGAATTAATAGTCAACCAGGTAGCATCTGTTTAAGCAAAACTATTCAGATATGACTACCTAATTCCTAAATTGCATTCCATAATTTACTTCAAAATAACCAATGGTCAAGTAAAAAAAGGGAGATGCAGATCTTTGCCTCATCCTGGACTTTATGTTAGCAAACAACTAGAAGAGAGGGCATGTAAGTTTAAGTCTTGGGGGAGGAAATATCTTGAGCAGTAAAAAGTAAGCTAAGTACCTCCATGTTTTAATTTAGAGGCACAATTGCGAGTTTTCACCATCAAGAAACTAATCATCAAGATGCTAACTAAAACGGTGTTCGTTCTTAAGAACCCACTTCTCTTGATTCTCCAAATGTAGTCGTGAGGAATAAATGGCAATCGTAATACATGACTTCCAGCTATGACTAAATATCCCAGATAAACCAAGATCAAGAGTTGTTTGAAACAAAAGGAGCAGTTAAGGCAACACGAGATCGAGAAGAGGTCGCCCGTGTTTACTTGCTTCAACCATGAAAATCACCTGCTTCTTCCGCTGCCAATCTTCGATGGCCTCCTTCGCCATAGTCGCACCGACGACGAAAACAAGGGGGAGGAGCACACTGACGGCCCGATACGGAGCAAGCGGGCTAAAAGAGATGCAAGCTACTATGAGAAAGAAGAAGTTGGCCACTCTCCGGAATTGCTCGAATAGGGACTTAGGTACGAAATTGGCCACCGTATACTTGGTGGTGGAGATCGTGTTGTCGGGATAGTCCAGATCCAACGACTCAGGGCTCGCCGTACCGTTGCAATAGACCGTCCTCGAGTAGCCATCGTCGTCACCGCCGACGGAGGAAGGTTCAGCCGGAGGAGGGTGGCCTCGGCGGCGAAAGAGACCGCCCATCTCCACGAGATGGACCGATCTCCTCCTGTCCCCGGCCATGGTGGAGGAGGAAGGAATCCGCGTGAGGCAGAAGGGAACCTTATTCGCTTTATTAAAATAGAATAAAAGCAAATATTTAAACTTAATTTCACTAAAATTTCCTTTTTGTGATTTGAAAAAAATATATATAAATCCATCAGCATAAATTAAAAAATACGCTCCACAAATATAATCTGGATATTCTATCACGGTATATCCGGGGACTTGTGATTTGTAATAAAAATAATTCATGTTGTTCTCTTTCAATTTTTGAATTTCTTATTTTTTAAAAAAAAACAATAAATATATATTTAACATTTGATGAGCATCAAATATTTTGCTTACGTTTTTCCTTCAATTTATAAAACTTTATTTTCTATTTCCCTTCAAAGTAAACTATAATTGAACATTTGCTTTCCACAACTTTTATTTGTTATGATTATTTTCTAGAATGTTGTTTATTTTTGGTATTTGTTTAATTAGGATTTGTCGAATTTGATGGACTAATAATTTAGCAATGGAATAGATTTGGCAAAAAAACAAATAATTGTAATAATTTTATATCAGGCAATCTTTATTATTTTTTCGGAGAAGTGTGGATTTTACAAAGCTAATTTTTCTATTATTTTAAAAAAATTGAACCTTCAATAATTTCGTTAATAGCTACCGCAGCCCTTTTTTTTAATGAAAAAAAATCTTTAAACTTCCTCTCTTTTCTATCAAATAGTATTTTACTCTCTTATATTTTAAAAAATTATTTAATCCTATTTGATCCAAGTTAAATGTAAACAAATTATAAAAGATTATATTATTATCTTTTTGATTTTTTTTTTAATAATCTTAAGGGTGAAAAAATTATATTAAATCTATTGATAATTTACTTTTGTTAATATAACTAATTCTAGACAATTTAAGGTTTTAATTGTTATTTTCATCATATGCATGAGCACTGATTTACTAATTAAAATTAATAAATTATATATAATTTCTAATAATATATAAAGATTAACTTAATTATATAAATAAAATTAAATTAAATATTTTAAAATATATATTTTGGTCACCCTAACTACGTAGACTTCGAATATAATGTATAATAATTATTTTTTTTTATTTTTTTCTAAATTTAAAATTTTTTATCGTCTCTGTCTATAATTATATAAGATTCCACGAAAATAAATGAAGATATGATTTTATTTTCTTATGTCAATAATTATAGACTTAGTCCTCAATATATATGTAATTGTTTTTTATATCAATTCAATAGGTTTTTTCTCTTAATATTATAAAAAAATTATATTTGATTTTGGAAAAAAAAAAGAGTAAATGTTATTTTTTAAAATATAAGAGATAAAATGTTAATGGATAGAAAAAATAGAGGTGTTAAAGGTTTTTTTTTTTTTAATTAAAATGCGCAAGAACACAACCGAACAAATCTCTCTCTCTCTGACATACCGATGCGATTTTGTAGAATACGTAGTGATTAATTAAACTCTTCGACGGTTCCAAAAGTGGCCGCCGGTGCACTTCCTCCACCGCCGCCGCTGCGCGGCCGCAAGCACCACTCCCTTTGAATGCCGGAGAAGGAAACTCGACCGAACCCCCAGTTCCCCACCTGGTAGAGCTCCAGCCAGACCCCGTCCTCTGTTTCCATTAATCCAGGCGGCGTCGTCCCACCTTCGTCCTCTCTCCACTCGCCGGAGCTCCTCCCAGCCTCCCCAACCATCACCGCCTCCCTCATCTTCTCCTCTGCGCCCCCGACGTCCGCCACTCTCCTCCTCCGCATCGACGCCCTTCTCCGGCGCAGAGACGCCAAGCACCTTCTCGAGGCCACCCACGGCAACTTCACCAGGGCCAGCGCCAGTACGTTCACCACCGCAAAGGGGCAGCAGCCCAACGCGACGCAGTCGCCGATCGCCAACGCCGTGCACGAGCGGCAAAACTCGCCGGGGCACTCCACGTCATTCCCCCCCTGGACGACGTCTGCCATCGGGAGGCGGTACCTCGCCGGCGCTTCGGTGCCGGCGTCGGGACCGGATCTGACCATAATCCCGTCCGGGGGCCTGCCCAATTAATCGAAACAAAACATACAGACTGCTGTTTGTTATGAATATCCGAATATCGCGATATTTAAAGAAAAAAAACTTAAGAGAGATCGACTTTCATCTTTGTTTAAAAGGCATATATAGTAAAAATATACTTAATCGGAACAAATGCCTTAACTAAAATATGAATGCACTTATTGAATTATATATTAACTTTGCCACGGGAAATATAATTTTTCCAAAATTAAGATTTTGATCAATTCATAGCCTTTTTAGCAGTCATCATTGTTTGCCTGTGCTGAGTAGTACAAAGTATAGGATTGCAGTTTCTTTTAACAAGGCCAAATTTACTGGGATGTTGAGATGTTTGGGTAATTTGGGAGCTGGATCTCCAAATTTGGCACTGCGGGGAGAAAAGCTGCAGTCCCGTAGTTGAATGTATCCACTGTTTTACATGGTTCTAATAATTGAAATCGGCTAAGTGACTAAATGAAAAAGATGAACAGAGTTTTGCATATCAACTTTAAAGAGTTTAGGTGGCTTCCACACTGACCTGGAGGAAAATTTAAGTTCTGGTGAAGATTGAAACATGATCACTGCAGCTAACACCTAGAAGAAGAAGAAGAAGAAGAAGAAATCAAGAAGAAGAGAAGAGGCTGTTTCTTTGGTCTCTGTTATCACAAAAACCTTTGTATATATTAGAATAAGGCAAAGCTGGACCCAACTACGGGAGAAGATAGCAATAAAATAAATGTATATATGACAAGTTAATCAATAAAGAGAATACGATCTCCATTATTTAATTTAGAACTCTGCACCGAAATAATTAATACATATGAACTTACAGGTATATCAATTAAAGAGTATAATGTCAACTATTGCGTTGACCCTGCACGTCCTAATGATTGTGGATGAATACACAATCCAAGAAGATAATGAATTGGAGGCGGGCCAAAGTTGAATCCTTAGCTATTTGTCGAACTCGATCGCCATTTTGATCAGATCATCAGTCTTTTGCACAGCATGCGATATCAAGAAAGGTGCTAATTGATGAGCAAGCAAAGGTCCGAAATGAAGCTTAAAAAGTAGATGATACGATCGAAGAAAGTGAGATCAAGGTCTTCGTGGAAATTTAGAGAAATCTGGTTGCCGGCGATCCATATATGCTCTCTTCCCTTCATTAGCCTCTTCAGTACCATAGAAGACTAACGTTGCATTCCCTCCCACCTCCTAAGAAGAGGAAAACAAGGATGATAAGGGGAAGTAGATGATGTTTCGTGTAGTATTGTTTCTCGTTGTTCTTGTTTTTAGATGAAATTAATAGACATTGTTCTATTGCGAAATGCGTCAAGAATTGGATACCTGCAGACCAGCATGGCCATCATCTACAGCATTAAGAGCAGATTTCAAGATCCGGATTGCCGTTGGACTGTTGCGTAAAATCTCACGGCACCATTTCAGTGTCTCGAGTTCCAATTTCTCCAGCTTTAAAGAAAGAAAATAGTTGTAGTTTTCATGAAAACATAACTGATAAGAACAAAGACTTGTACTTAATCTGTTTAAGACTTGTTTAAAGAGAGAACTGACTTATTTTAACAGACTTACAGGTACTACTACGTTCACGAGTCCCATTTTTTCTGCTTCATAAGCATCGTAGAATCGGCACAAAAACCACATCTCACGTGCTTTCTTTGGCCCAATCTAAATGTAATATAGCAATTAATAAAAGTAAGAAGGTTAATTGAAGAGAATAAAGATGATGCATTCACCAAATTAAATGACCATGTCTTTATCTTTCGTAAACATAACCTCATTTCTAGAACATTGTTAGTGTCAAAGTAAAACTCACCAAACGGGACATGATGGAGGATCCATAACCAGCATCAAAGCTACCAACCTGTAACATATATGCATCGATCGATATAAAAGAAAGTATGAAAAATTCAATATTTTGAACTTCATGGTACTAGAAACAATTGATATAAGAAGCATTCTTCTGCACAAGAACTGATAAAATGATATGAAGAAGTCTTCAAGAACAAAAGAAGAAAACTAGTACCTTTGGCCCAGTTTGACCAAAAATTGCATTATCAGAAGCAATAGTTAAGTCACAAACCATGTGTAATATGTGACCACCACCAACAGCATAACCTGCTACCTGATTTCAAATCATAGCATACAACTACATATAGAGGTGGAAGAACAAAGCTTAGGGAGAGTGGCATAAAAGTAGTGTACCATTGCTATTACTGGTTTGGGAAGCCGACGTATTTGTACCTGAAAAAAGTGGTGAATGAGCTAGCACTACTCTTAACAAAGAATACTGAATAACCAATATTTTCAGCAAATCTTTCATGCAACACTGCAATATAAACAAGTCTCGGTGAGAATTATCAGATTCATAAAGTAGGAACATGTATCAAACTAAGAAACTCAGTAACATCAATCTTGTAAGACACTAGAAACTATGTACTTAGGTTTCAAAGAAGCCAAGTAGCAACTACCCTTTTCTCAAGCATGTTGTACATTCGAGCCAGTATCTGAACAAGGATAAATTACACTCTAGGATTTACCATAAATGAACAGAGCAGAACCAACTATAAACTTACAAAACAAAGAAGCAAGAGAAAAGTTAGGCTTACAAGATTCACATTTAAGAACAAACATGGTATACAGAATCATGAAAGAGGCACATACTTAGTTTTCATGAAGCATTAGTTTCCAAACAATATCAACATGCTTAAGGGGTTCTCTTATACCTACAGTTCTAACTTATACCCAAAAATTTACAGGCACATTATATATATATGTATGGAAGAGCCGTGGCATGTAAACATTTGTTAGCATTAAGGTGTACAATTCATCCAACAGATAAAGAAAAAAACATTCACCTGAAGATCCAACACATTAAGACGGCCAAAATTTTCAAAATCAGCATAACCATCAGGACCTCTTAATGCCTGGTCACCACCACTACAGAAAGCTTTGGTTCCCTATTTAAAGCAAAATACAAGAAGTAAAAAAATGCAAGAAAGAGTAAATTAATTTTAAGATATGTCTCTTCACAATCCACAATAGAGAGTAATTTTTTTGGGTTTTCTTTCTTCCCATATCTTTCTCTATGTGGGTCAATGATGCATCATAAATGGTAAATTTCATTTCAATAGCCAAGTCGTATTAGAAGCAAATAATCGACTTAAATGGCTTTTATTTCACATCTACAGCGTACCTTTCCAGTAAGAATGATGACACCAATAGAGCTGTCATCCCTCGCATCATTAAACGCCCGAATAAGTTCTTTGATAGTATTTGGCCTAAAAGCATTCCTTCTTTCAGGACGATTGATTGTGATCTGTAGCAGTAAGAGGAACGCTTTAAGTGAGTTACAATGTTGAAGCCAATATATATATATACTCATTCTGAACATACTGGTTCAAAGCAAACAAGAAACTACAGAAGAATATAAATCATTTTACAGACGAAAAGAATTCTTCACTGTATACATGATCTATATAATTCTATTTAAATGGAAAATCATGACTATCTTCCCGTAAGGAGAATTTTTCAGTGAGAAAATTGCATTATCTCTTGTTCAACAAACTAGACCAATTTGAGTCTTTTGGAAAGAAAACGTTCCCGAAAACTTTCCACAATAGAAAGAGATCTAGGAACTTAGGAACATCAAAATTCAGAAATGAACTTGGTAAAGATGTTACCTTCGCAATCCCTTCGCCCACCGCTTTTTCATACAGAATGTCGATGTACTCCTTTCCGGACTCGTCGCAGGCCGGCCTCCACGTCGTTTCTCCCGTCGGCACCTGACCATGGACCTTATGGTAACTGTCGCCCGTTGAAGCGGCCGCTTGCCGGACAATCGAAGGCAGGGGTGAAGTGGAAGGTGGAGGTGATAGGTGATTGGCGATGTTAGCGATCCTTCTCTCTGCTGCGCCGAGCTGCCTTCCCGATATGTCAACCATCGTAGCGATCGTTCTCTCTGCGGCACCGAGCTCCCTTTCCGAGATGGGAACCGCCGAAGGAAGCTGAGTCTCGAATGCGTTGAGGATAAATGGAGCTGACGACGACCAAAGGAATCAGGATATTGGATAAGGCAACAAATGCCTACAGGGCGCGCAATCATACCGAGAAGAAATTGTTAATTGCTGTTCTTTCCGTGACATAAGCGGATAGATACAGGGGACTAGGCTGGGCTGGGCTGTGCCGGACCGAGCTTGAGATCGAGGTAGGACTAAATTTGGTGGTAGATAGATATGAGAAGACAAGTGAGAAAAACAAAAGAAAATGGCAGGAGGCAATTCGGGTCACTTGTCGAAGGGACGTTAAACGATTTAACCACGTGGGACCCACCGCCTCCTAGCTTGCCTCCGGCGGAAGCGAGCTCCAAGATTCCCGCGGTCCGAAGTGTCGGTCAATCCCGGCTCGGCGTTGCCGGCGTTAAAAGACGGCGACGGTCTTCGCGGCCACCACCATGCCCGGGACCACCATCCACCTCACACGACCAGTCACATCTCGCCAGGAAAGCCTACTGCAACGTAACTACTATTACTTGAAAAAGCAATGTCTATCACAGCACAGCCAATACCATCTCGCGACGACGTCACACATGGCGCGCCTGCGACCGCCGCGTGTACAGTCGTCCACAGTGGGTTGTGGTCAAGAAAGCGAGGGAACTCCGTCCTCGACGCGCGACAGCACGATCGGTCGGAAAGCGCGACGGGGGATGATGATGCTCGAATCGGCGACTTCGGTCGCTCTCTTTTGCTCGCTTCCAAGCTCCCTTTCTCGGGTCCGCCGCAACGCTCGTAGTAGTTCACGACGCTTGGATTTGGTAGGCTCCGCCTAGGATGATGCCGCAGCGAGCTAGCGATCATCTCTCTCTCTCCTGCCCTTCTCCGCTTTCCAAAAGATGCCTCCCTGGCTCCATCTATCTCCAATCTCCAGACGTGTCTGTTTCTGTCGGAGCAAACTTTTTCACGACGATCTCCTGATGCATTCGGATCATTCAGCTGTTCGATCTCCTAGTGCTAGATTACATTGCATTGCATGCGTGGAAGACTGTTCCGCGAGTCACGTGGCCTCCGCCTCTTTTGACCGCCCGATGACCAACGCGATCTGTCGCCTCTGACCGGCACGCCCATGGTTTGCTGCGCCTCCGCCTCCGCCTCTTAGGACTGTGACACCACCGCCGTGTCATCACACATCGCCTTGTTCTGGCGTACAGCCAACTGCGCATACGTCGTTGGTCTGGCAGTGTTCGTATCAGAAGAAGCAGCGCAGAGCAGAGCAAAGCGGCAACGACGCAGAACGCCAAGTTCCTTCTCTCTAATCTCTCGCCCGCTCTCAAGCCCCGAGGCAGCCATCCACCCGCTCACTGTGAGTGACGAGGAGGAGGCGACGCAAATTGAAGGCTCACACTCCCGGAGGAGGATCGGTCATGCAAAACATGCATTTTAGTATTCACAAGTGTAATACTTCCCGAGTTAACCACACGCTATTACCGACATTCTTAATTATATAATTTATGCCCCCAAGCATCATCAGAGGCTGCATTCTACAAAGTGTGTTTTTCCTATTAAAAACAGGCACCATTAATTAAGTTATTTTCTTCACTTTTTCCATCCCGATGCTAGTCTTCCTCGCAGGCGTAGAACTGCGTGCTCTGTTCCGTTTTTAAAAGAGCTCCCACATTCTGCTGCTTCAATATTCCCCATCCCCTCTGTTTCCGATTTATTAGCTCTTTCTTTCTTCATTCCCCGAGCTATGCTGCACCACTGCGAACATCAGAGCAGCGTGTACCCCTGCTCTTGCGGGTTCGTCTACGGTGGTGGTGGTGGCGGTGGCGGTGGCGGTGCCTCCTCGTTTCTTTACCCGGTCACTACGACGCAGCAGTTCATGAAAGAAGGCTGTGACTCGGACGAGCATTCCGGCTGCACTTCGCCTTCGTCGGTGGACTGTACCCTTTCGCTGGGCACCCCTTCCACGCGTCAAACAGAGCACAAGACATCGGAGTCCTCCGCCAGCATCCAACGGCCATCGTCGTGCGTGTGGGATATCCGGTCTCGGTCCAAGAACTCCTCCATGGGCTCGAATGCGTCGCCGAACGGTGGATGGTCGGCTTTGGGCGGCGACCAGCAGCTCTTCGCCCGGCGGTGCGCCAACTGCGACACCACCTCCACGCCGCTGTGGAGAAATGGACCGCGTGGACCAAAAGTAATCAGTCACAACGCAAGCTTGCATTTTGCCGATGCATCTTATTTATCGAAAAACTAACATTTGTCTCATTGGTTTGATTCGGCGCAGTCATTGTGCAACGCCTGCGGCATTCGCTTCAAGAAGGAAGAGCGCCGTGCGGCGGGGTCCACGGCGCCACATTCGTCGTCGCCGGTGACCGGGGAGTTCGGTTACCACCACCGGCAGCACCAGCCACCGTGGAGCTGCTACGCTTCGTCCGCCGTCAAGAGCAGCTCAGCGCTGACCTTGTACGATGACGTGGCTGACAGCGCGGAGGCGCCGTACCGATCGTGGCAATTTAACATCGAACCTCCGGGGCAGTTTTCGGTCCGAGATCGCAGCCGGGATCTCCCAATACAATTAGCTAGAAATGCGCAAGAATTCCAAGTGTTTGATTAAAAGCCCGATAGAATCGTCGGCAATATTACGGCATTTTGCAGCCGCCACAGTCGATGATATAAAATTAACTAAGTTTTGGTTTACTAATTTACCATTAATCATGGAATTTAAAATCCTTCATTGGTATATTTTACCTTTTTATTGTCATTTTTGCTTGTTAACAATGGAAGGATTTCAGACATACTTTCTTTTCTTTACTTTATTTAAACCGCTTCAGCTAACATACAGCAAGGGACTAATCAATATTCACCACAAAGGGAGGGGTAGGGGAAGGAGAGAAAGAGACAGAAGAGGAAGGAAGAAAATCAAAAAGATATATGTACTTGGATGAGGGAAAGGGAAAGAAGGTGGACAAATGAACACGACCATACTTGGGAAAGAAGGTGCACAAAACTTGAAAACTTGTGTTTATACAAAATGATGCATTTGGAGCATACATCTTAATGGTTTTGCCTAAACAACTCCGCTCTAACAAACTAATTTCAGAATCAGCTGGCTCTGTGCTTACTTTGTTAACTAGATTATGCTCCATCCCCACTGAACAATACAAAATGTGCTAATTAGTTGTGCTTAGGATGACATGGTAGTTCATTGATACTTCAGCATAGTACTATACTGCTTGTACTCTGCTTAAGTTTTTTTGTTCTGGTAAATGATTGCCAATATTGCAATTCTGTTGTTCGTCAAAATGATACCAAGAAAAACTTATTTATTTGACCTGGTTTGACCGATCTATGATCCCTGGAATAAATCAATAGAGAGTTCTATTGCAAGAGTTTATGAAATATAGCCGACGAATCTTGTATCTATGTAATGCTTCTTTCTTTCCCAGACATGACGGTACGGGTATCCAAAACTCTTAGAAAAAGTCATCGGATTGTTCTTCTCATCATTGATTAAGAATACCACGAAGATGACATAGTGCCACATTATAGCATCTATGGATCTAAAAGAATGGCGACTCCCATTTATATATATACTTTTTCTGCGTAGCATTAAGTTGTTTCCATCATCTATGTGATCCTGTGACCATCTTCTTGAAGAAACAAAGTCTTTGTTGACCTTTCCAAAAGATAACTTACAGCAGTTATTGACTTCTGGTCTTCATATTAGTTCACTGAACTTACTTGAAAACTGTTGGTCTTATTATATCAGTGAATAAGTCTGATTAATGTTAGAACGGCAAAAAAGTATACAGCTAGGAACTCTGAATTGGGAGAATTTGGATGAATGAAAGGTACACGTAGCCAATCACAAATATTTGAATATATAGTTTGTTATTGTTGCGTACACTCTTTGCAGTGCATCACATTGGTCTGATAAAATGCTAATGCCGTGAGATCACCAACAAGGAAAGGACTTTGGGGCCATCCGAAACAGACCCAATCTCACTTACTGAAGCAAAAACAGTTTCCTTCAATTCATGTTTGTTTTTTTGTTTAAGAAAACAAAAGGTTTCCGTGTGTGGCAGCAAGTTGTGCAAGTTTTTACATGTCTCCCTGTCTTTACGTCTGCATTAATTATTGTTTGTGCAAGTTTTTTTCAGTGAGATGTTGAGATATTGATAATGATGAATCTGTGAGGTGTGAATAGGTTGTCATTCAGCGAACTGCCGTCTTTGGATACACTGTCAATTCTGATTGATTTAGTGCTTCTGTCAGCGGCTGATTCGCAGAGATCATCAATCAGAAGAGTTCTCAACGTGCAAAAACGACTTGGATGGTACTTAAACTATTGTTTTTGTTTTTTGCAGTAATGATAAATACACCAAGTACTGTACGATAAGACGACCACTGAATACATTAAAACACTGTAGATTTAGATACGGTTTGAACTCATTTGTCTGCTGAGTTCTTGAGGAAGATGAATTAGATCAGATCAAGAAGTCGCGGAGAATAGAGATTATCATAGACACTCAATGGCTTCGATCCATATTGTATTAAAAAAATATATCATTGTGTTAAATTTTAAATAAGAACACCACTTCAAAGTTATGTAAATATTAAAATTAATATTGATAGAGGATATAACGAGTAGACCTAGAAAATAATGTAACAATCAAGGTCAAGATGAGATGGAGGTTAAAATCAAGACAAGACGGTCACAAGTCCATTCGGACTCAAAAGACTCATTTCTATGACTCTATATATCCTATAGAGAATAATACTTCAATTCTATTTTAGATTTATCCTATAAAATAGGTACATATACAAGAGGGTTCCATATCTTACTAGAAACAATATTAAAGTGTATTCTAGATTACCTAAATTAAAATATTCTAAATATATACGGCTTCTATAATTAAAAATATATAGCTTGCTTTCTATATATCCGAGTGATCCTAAAGATCGGCCAGTATCTCACGCCAAGCTCTAATATGACCACGTAGGTATGGCAGAGAACTACAGCAAAAACCAAGCAATAACTCATTCAAAGCTCTAATATGACCATGTAGGACGCAGGTATGGCAGAGCAGTACAACAAGAACCAAATTGTAACTCATTCAGAGCTTCAACATGACCACGTAGGTATAGTAGAACAGTACATAATACCGACCAGTCTTATAAAACTCAAGTTTTCATTTAGCCTTCATTTCAGGGGGTGCTTAGTCTGGCCAACTTTCGATCGAGATGCATTTGGGAAATAATATTGTTAGGGAATTCTAACAACTTGTT
>JBBMJZ010076347.1:0-23497 GCA_037833815.1 Zingiber zerumbet | reverse complement strand
GTTTGTTGTTGAAAAATTCTCTTTATGGTCTCAAACAAGCCTCACGTGCATGGTATCAACGGTTTGCTGATTTTGTTTCTACCATTGGCTTTTCCCACAGCAACTCTGATAACTCATTATTTATTTATCAGATTGGTAATGACATGGCATATATTTTACTTTATGTTGATGACATCATTCTTACTGCATCATCTGATGTTCTCCGACAACATATTATGTCCCTTCTTGCTTCAGAATTTGCTATGAAAGATTTGGGTCCTCTCAGTTATTTTTTGGGCATTGCTGCTACTAGACATACTGGTGGCTTATTTCTTTGTCAGAGAAAGTATGCCGATGAAATCGTTGAACGTGCTGGCATGACTTCTTGTAACCCTGCACCAACACCGGTGGACACCAAATGCAAACTTAGTGCCTCTGCGGGATCTCCGTATGCCAACCCCACCCACTATCGTAGTCTTGCAGGTGCCTTACAGTATCTTACATTCACGAGACCAGACATATCTTATGTTGTGCAGCATGTATGTTTACATATGCATGATCCGAAAGACTTTCATATGAGTGCACTTAAACGTATTCTACGCTACATACAAGGGACACTTAATTTTGCATTATATCTTTCTAAGTCGTCTGTTTCTGGTTTTATTTTCTATACCTATGCTGATTGGGGTGGGTGTCCCGATACTCGACGCTCTACCTCTGGATATTGTGTTTTTCTTGGGGATAACTTAATTTCTTGGTCTTCCAAACGGCAACCTACTTTGTCTCGGTCCAGTGCTGAAGCTGAGTACAGAGGCGTTGCAAATGTTGTATCTGAGTCCTGTTGGATACGTAATCTTCTCTTAGAGCTTCATTGTCCGATCCATAAAGCTACTCTAGTTTACTGTGACAATGTTAGTGCGATATATATCTCCGGTAATCCCGTTCAACACCAACGCACTAAACATATTGAAATGGATATCCACTTCGTACTCAAGAAAGTTGCCCGTGGACAGGTTCGTGTCCTTCATGTTCCATCTTGTTATTAGATTGCCAACATCTTCACTAAATAACTTCTGCGCACACTCTTTGATGACTTTCGAGATAGCCTCAACGTACGATAACCTCCCGCTTCAACTGTAGGGTTGCATTAGATTATGGAAATAATTTCTGTATAATATTTTATTATTAGAATGTAAATAAACACCATGTTAGATTATAGAAATAATTTATGTATAACCTTTTATTATGTAAATAACCACCTTAATTGTAACCTATTAACACTCATGTATTCTTGTATATACTTTACCAGGATGAATAAGAATATTATGCAAGATTTCTTACAAAAATTTTACTACCACTACAAACCTTAAATCTTGCATCTATTTAGGGTATCTCCAATGTAAGATCTTTAGAGAGGTTTGTGAAACTAAAAAGCTAAACAAAAAAAACTCGAATCATTGTGGGCATAAAGTCTAAGATTTTTAGTTTAAGAGTAGTAGTGAAAATGTAAACCTACATTTTCTCTCAAAATTAACCATGTGAGTATGACTAGTAATTAATTAACAATGAGGGGAGGGAGGTTTGTAGGAAGATTTTTTGAATGCAGAAAGAGTAGTAAGTTTTTATATCTTTGATGTGGTATATTAAAAACTACAAACAACATTATTTAGAGTTCTAACGATGGGAAATGACCTAATGGGTAGAGCTTTTCTCTTCATCTTTGCATTTCACAAACCTTTTTAAAAACCTCTCGTTAGAGATGCCCTAATAGTTAGAGTTTTTTTCTTCAAAATTTTGATTTCATGGACTTCTTTAAAAATATTCCATTGGATATGCCTTTAGTCAAAGGAAAGAAGTTAAGTTGAGATAATTTAATTATTTTTCTTATTCTCAGGGTATCTATGATGTTTATAACTCTATATAAACCATTTTTTTTTACAGTTTCCAGTATGTCATTTCAATATCACATCAAAGGTATAAAAATTCATCACTCTCTCCATATTAAAAAAATCTCCCTACAGTCATGAGGGAAATGGTGCAATGATTATACCTTCTAATGGATAACAAAAGGATATAAGATTCGAGTCTTAGTTATGACGCAATGTAGGGGATTTTCTCTCTAGTGAGAAGTGGGCTTAAGAATGTAGACCATTTGGATGAAACTCTATGAGCACTTCCTGATTTATCCTGGTGACTAGTGAAAAACTTCCGTGAGGTCGGGCCGGTCACCTCTAGGATTAGTAGGTTCAAATAGCTGGATTCTTGAATTACCAAAAAAACCTCTCTATAATTTTTTATGAGTCCTATATTATCAACTTTTTTATGCATCATTAATTACTGGGCTCACCTACAATTTTAATTTTGAGATGTAAGAGTGACTTTGAAATTTTACTATCATTCTTAAATTATAAACTTCAAACCTTATATCCATCCTCATTAGATTTTTTTTCGGCATTTTACCGAACCACATAGGCAAGTTTTCAAAATTACCAAATCACATAGGGTAGTTTCAAAATTACCAAATCATATACCCATTTGTCATTTTTACCCCTATTAGTTAACTAATTTTTTTATCAGTCAAATCAATTTTGTTTTGTGCTGAAACATCACAATTTTGAGTAAATCAGTCGATTGATTTATTATTATTTTTTATCAAAGTCAATTTTAAGTAAAATCGATTGATGGATCAAACGACATCGGATTGACATGAAACTAATTCTTATATGTTTGACTACCTCTCCTAATTATATTCATTTCCTAAAATGTCAATATGACTCAATATATTGAGAGCAATTATTTTTGAACACGAATATGTTTGAAAAATTTAATTCGTATTCAAAAAATTATTGCTATCAATATATTGGATCAAATTGATATTTGATGACATGAATATAATCAGGAGAGGAAGATAAACACATAAGAACTAGTTTTATGTCAATCCGAGGTCATTTGGTCTCTCAGTCGATTTTACCTAACTCTGGCTGATGGATCAAATGACCTCAAATTGACATGAAACTAGATCATATGCATTCGACTAATTCTCTTGATTATATCCATATCCTCAAAAATCAATTTGACCAAGTATATTGAGAGTAATAAATTTTTAAATATAAATTCAATTGTTCAAATATATTTGTATTAAAAAATTATTGTTTTCAATATATTGAGTCAAATTGACGTTTGAGAGCATGCATATAATCAGGAGAAGTAGACGAACATATAGGAATTAATTTCATATCAATCCGAGGTCATTTCGTCTATCAATCAGTTTTGGACAAAATTGGGCGATGGACCAAATAACCTCGGATTGATATGAAACTAGTTTTTATATATTTATTTACCTCTCCTGATTATATTCATACTGTCAAATATTAATTTGACCTATTGTATTGAAAACAATGAGTTTTTTTTGACATAAATTGAATTTTTCAAACATCTTCATGTTAAAAAATTACTACTCTTAATATATTGGGTCAAATTGATGTTTGAGACAAGGGATATAATAAGGAGAACTAGCTAAACATATATGAACTAGTTTTTATGTTAATCCGAGGTCGTTTGATTTATCAACCAATTTTGTAAAATTTACTAATAGATCAAATGATATCGAATTGACATGAAACTTGCTCCTATTTGTTCGTCTACTTCTCCTGATTATATTTATTCCCTCAAATATCAATTTAACCCAATATATGGAGAGTAATAATTTTTTGAACATAGATATATTTGAAAAAATTTTAAACGTTGGAATTTTGAGTAAATCAGTTAACTAATTTTTTTAATCAGTTACTGATTTATTTTTTTATCAACTGATTTTATCTAAAATTGATTTTGATAAAAAAAATAAAGCAATTAACTGGTCTACTTAGAATTTTAATATTTCGGCATATAACAAAACTAATTTGACTGATAAAAAAATTAGTAACTGATTGAGGTAAAATTAAAAATAGATACATGATTTTATAGTTTTAAAATCATCCTACATAATTTGATAATTTTAAAAACGTACCTACCTAAGTTAATAAAAAATTATTTTTTTCCACTTTTAGTATTTTACAAATTTCTGTAAAAATCTCGAGATGCCGTTATCACTTTTCGGTTCCAAGTAATCAATTTATTGTTATGCTTTCTTTCTCATGTTTCCCTCTTCTCCTCTGACATCCATAATGATTAGTATTTTTCTTTAATTTTTTCATTTAATAAATCTCTTAAAAAATTTCTCAATGTCCTTACCTTAATTTTGATTAAGGATAATATAATTAAATTTATAATATAATAAACTTAGTAATATAATATTTAATTATAAGAATGATTATATTATTTTTCTATTTGGTGTTAATATTTTTTATAATAAATATAACTTATATTATTAAAAAATAATACAAATACTTTGCGTCGTCTGCCAAAGGCAACGACGAGCAGTGATGAAACTAACGTTGATGATTGATTGATGCCGAAAATATATTAGAAGTATATTTGACATTTAAATTTTAATTAAATGATGATCTTATAATAATGTAATAAGATTATATAGTGTTAACATTGTAATCTAAATTATAAAATTTTAATATGATTATATTATATTATAATTTTAAAATTATACTAAATAAATAATTAATATTATAAAATAATCTTTAATTAATTACCTCTCTAGTCAAAAGGAAAGAAGTGAGATAATTTAGTGATTTTTCTTGTTCTCTCGTTTTCCCTCTTCTGGCTTCTAAAAAAACAAAGCTAACGGCAATTAAAAAAAAAGGAAAAGAATATTTATCTAAATGTCGCCAAATAAACTATTTAAAAAAAATAATTCGAAAAAAAAATCTAAATAATTATAACATGCACAGCCCTTTAATTTTTGTAAGCACCAAATTAAATTTTAATTAAAACTTAATTAAACGTTATAAGGTATAAGAAGATGTTATTGGGCTGCAATGCAATAAGTGGGCCCGAGCAGCCCAGTAGTGGTTGTGTGAGTCCGTGGACGCCGAGATCGGAAACGAGCGGATGCGAGGCGTTGGTGAGCTTTTTAATCCCCTCCCCTCTCGCCCCTCGACCCAACCATCTCTCCATCGAGTCGGTCCCAACCCTTGAAATCATCTCCTTCGTATCGCCGACTGCGCGAACCCCAGAAAACCTACCCGTCGCGTCAAGATCTCCGCCGATCTCCGTCGATTTGTCGGATTCCGATCGATCAACCCCGTAAAGCTCTCGCCTTTACCTTGCTTTATTTTTTGGGGGGCCTCAGATCGCAGATGCCCGCGGCCGATTCTTGATCGGCGCCGCCGCCGCCTTGCGGCGAGGGAGGTTTTTCTTCTTTGTATGGAAACACGTAGCCGGAAGCGGGCGGAGGCCTCCTCGTCGGCGCCCTCTTCTCAGACATCACCCGTCACTCGCCGCGCCAAACGCTCCCGCACCGCCACTGCTTCTTCCCAGGCTCCCCCGGCCCTCTCTACGCGCTCACGCCGTTCCCAGAACCTTCCGTTGTCTCCTCCCTCCTTCTCGTCGTCTGCTGCTGCCGCCGCCACTGCCACTGCTCCTCCCATGGACTCCTCCGCTGGAGATTCCGTCGGTCGTCGCCGTCGCAGCTCCGGCAAGAGTCACCAGTCCTCTGCTGACCGCGACCGGGATGCTGCCGACAGAGGGAAGGAGGCGGGAGCATCCAGGTCGAGAGACAGGGATAGGGACGCTGAGAGGATGTTAGGGTTGAGTTTTGATGGCGGAGGAGCTGACGATGATAACGATGGCGAGGGTAGTCTTGGTATCCTCCATCAGAATCTGACATCAGCTAGCAGCGCCCTTCAGGGGCTTCTTAGGAAATTGGGTGCTGGTTTTGATGATCTCTTGCCGCCGTCTGCCTTGTCGGCATCTTCCTCACAGCAGAGTGGGCGGCTGAAAAAGATCTTAGCTGGTCTTCGTGCTGATGGCGAGGAGGATAAACAGTTTGATTCCCTGAACCAGCTCTGTGAGATGCTGTCCATCGGAACTGAGGATTCTCTTGGGTCGATAGCGATGGACTCATTTGTGCCAGTGCTTGTGGGACTTCTTAACCATGAGAGCAACCCCGACATAATGCTACTTGCGGCCAGGGCCCTCACCTACTTGTGTGATGTCCTGCCTGCTTCATGCACGTCTGTTGTTCGATATGGTGCTGTTCCTTGTTTCTGCGCCCGCCTTCTCACTATAGAGTACATGGACCTAGCTGAACAGGTGAGTTTCTATGTTCCAGTAGTATATGATTATACTTGTCTACTGGCTGGACCATAATTTGTATGGAAATATAAGGTAAATACCCTCAATTTGATTGTCCTTAATAACAAAGCATAGGAATGATGCCTAATGTGGTTCTGAAATCTTCATAGACACCCTTCTATTTAATTTTAGTGCTGATGGATTTGTTATGTTACATGTAGCATCTACTTTGTACATCTGTTTCTCTGCGTATTAGGTCTAGGTTTAACATTTGATCTTCCTTATTAAAATGTTCATGAAGCTTAAACTTTGTGGTTTTTCAGCTATATTTTTTTCCCTTTTTTTACTTTGAAATGTTGGAAGCATACAGGTAGGATGAAGAACATGTGCTATGAACTAGATTACCTTTACTGCTTCCATTTAAGTTTCTTATATATTTTGCAGTCACTGCAAGCTCTGAAGAAGATATCACAAGAACACCCAACAGCTTGTTTACGTGCTGGTGCGCTTATGGCAGTGCTGTCTTACCTAGACTTCTTTTCTACAGGAGTTCAGGTAAAATTAAATCCTTTATTTCATACATTGATTACATTTTTGTTTAATTGCTGCCGGATTGTAGTGTTTCTGTTCCTTAAAATGTTTGTATTTTCTTACTTCTACATTCTGTCTTCTTTCTAGAGAGTGGCTCTCTCCACTGCAGCAAATATGTGCAAGAAACTCCCATCCGATGCAGCTGATTTTGTCATGGAAGCAATTCCATTGTTGACCAACCTTCTTAACTATCATGATGCAAAGGTAAGTTACATATTTAATTTGTCATCACGAAAGAAAATAGTGTTGATTCTAGGACCATGACAACTTATTGATGTTTATGTCAAAGGAGTGTTAGGCTCCCCTAGTTTTTTCATTTTGGTAAAATAGATAATATAAGAAATATTATATTTCTCCCTTTTTGATAACGAAGAGAGTTCCAAAAACTTGTTTGGCGCATCATTACAGAAGTTACATGGATATACATGTTCTGTGAACTTATGTGGTTTAGAAATGACTAACTTGATAGTCAATTAACATTCAATAAGGATTATTTAGTACCATTATGCATAAACCACAATAAAATATTATTTATTCTACTTCCATCAGCTCTTTATTTGTTATGTTTTACTTTCTTATCTTCTCATAATTCAAGATGTCATTTCAAAAAATTTAACCCACAGAATCCATTCTCAATGTGTTTTTTTGTTTCACTTTTTGAATGTTTCTATTTGCTGCTGAATCATTGCTAATTCTGATGGAAGGTTGTAGAACATGCTTCTGTTTGCCTGACAAGAATTGCAGAAGCATTTGCATCGTGCCCTGACAAACTAGACGAGTTATGTAATCATGGATTGCTTGCACAAGCAGCAGGACTGATTTCCCTCAGCAATTCAGGAGGACAAGTCTCTCTGAGTACTTCTACATATACGGTAGATATACTGCTTTGAATTACTAAGGAAGGCTTGATTCATGTTTATCTCACTATTATATATACTGTTTATTCAGGGTTTAATCCGTCTCCTTTCAACTTGCGCTAGTGGATCTCCTCTAGCAGCTAAAAGCCTTCTTCTTTTAGGAATTAGTAGTACTCTAAAAGATATTCTTCTGAGTTCTGCACTTGTTTCTGGTTCTTCTGTTTCACCTGCCATGACTAGGCCACCTGAGCAGGTATCTCTCATTCTTTACCTTTCTGAGAGCATTGCTGTTCAGTGTCCTTCACTGCTAATTCAGTTGACTAGAACAATCAGCTGTTTATTTTACAAAATAAAGTTATAGATACATGGCTAGACTGAAGAATATCAGTTACCAATGCTAACATAATTTCTCCATGTAGGATTATTTGAGTCTCTTTTACATTTACTATTGTATCGATTAATTTTTGTGTGCAAATTGATCTAAGATCACAAATTTTTTCTTAAATTTTTAAAGCACTTTTGTAATTTTGCCAATCATCTATACTTTATTTGATTTCCCACTCTTCAGTTAATTTGTATTGGTAAACTATGTAAGCTTGTTAAAGGTTGCTTATCTGCACACTTGGTGTTGGCAGTTAGGTTTAATTTGTGGAAAGTTATTCCTTAGTGGCAAGGGAGCCTTGTGACCTCTGGCTCCAAATTCTGTAATTCTAGACCTGGTATAATTACCTCTGGTTAAAAATTCATAATAAAAGGTACTTTGAGGGAGTTCAATCGCGCTGACTTCTTTCAATTTAATTCCAGAGTAGTGAAGCCTGAGAATTGACCATTTATTAATAACAACCAAGGTCTAAATATATATTTGAAATGATCTAAGCATCACTGACTATTAACAATTTCCTACCTTGATTGAATTTAGTGATTGGATTTTCTTAAAATTGACTTCTCTTTTGAGGAGAAATTACCTCTGTAGAAGAAACAGAAGTAAGCCTTGTGACCTGTGGCTCCAAATTCTGCAAGTCTAAACCTGGGATACTTGCATCTGGTTAGAAATTCATAATAAAAGTAATCAGTTATTTGAGGGAGTTCAATTGCACTGACTTCTTTCAACTTAATTCCAGGGTAGCGTTTCCTGAGAATTGACCATTTGTTAATAACAACCATGGTCTAAATATAGATTCGAAATGATCTAAGCGTCACTGACTAGTAACAATTCCCTATCTCGATTGAATTTAGTGATTCGATTTTCTTAAAATTGTCTTCTCTTTTGAGGAGAAAAAAAATCTCTGTAGAAGAAGACATAACTAACAGCTATCAATGCACAATAAACTATAGGGAAAAGGCAACACTTGAAAAGCCTAGATGGAAGATGGACAACATAATTTGACCCTTTGCTAGATTTGGTAGACATTTACATTTTCTCTGCTCTGATCTTCCTGAAGATAGATAGCATATCTTGATCCTTTTTTGGATGTAGCCAAATCAGAACAAAACGTTTTTTTATTCAATCTCTTGGTGGCTTTTAGGGGGAACATATGCAACAAGTAATCATAACAAAATTGGATGTGTTACCCAAATAATGAAAGCAAGAACAATGCCCAGAAGTGCCAGGACTCCCTCTCTTACAGCATGTCTGTATTTTGAGCTATGGATAGGCTGCTGGACTCGGTGGAGGAGGACATTGGCTCAGGATGCCCTCTTCTTGCACATTGGAAGTAGATTGAAACCCAATTTTCTACAAGGGTATTGGATGAGGTCTAACTTTAGGTGTTCCAAGAACTTCTATGTGGTGAATTTAGGTCTATGTCAATTTTTTTTGGAAAGTTAAGTATATTAGTATACAAAAGTTAGCTATGATTAGTATAACTTTTAGGGAGAACATATCATTCACTATTTTCTACTGATTGCTTTGGTTATCTTTGGAGTCTCTTAAGTATTCAAATGTACAATTGCAAAAATGGTGGAATTTTTTTGCTCTGTTTTCAAAGAGCTTCTAGGCCCTATAATGCTGTCCAACTGGGCGGCCTTTATTAGTATCTTTCATCTTTTTTTCATAAGTGATCACTTAGTATCGCAATGGTGATGTTTTCTCTTTTCTTTCAGCACATGTCATTAACCTTTGGTTTGGATTTCTTTCCACCTTATTTCTCCATTCTAAGGCCTCTATTCTAGATATTTTGGATATTAACTTAATCTAGTCAAATCATTTAGGTTTATGCAACAGTGAACCTTGTAGATGAACTTCTGCCTTCCTTGCCCATTGGAACAGTTTCTTTGCCAATGCTCTCTAATGTACTTGTTAAAGGAACAGCTACCAAAAATTCTCTTGCTTGCACTTCTAGCAAGCATGATGGATCTAGTGAAACTACTACAGAAGTATCAGCTCATGGGAAATTATTGCAAGAGCAACCTGAACTTCTGCAGCAATTTGGGATGGATCTGCTTCCTGTTATCATACAAGTACTGCCATTTTTTTGTCGTTTGAACTATTTTTTAGAATCCTTTTTTGTTTCTCACACTTCCAACTGTTGTTCTTCAGGTGTATTCTTCCAGTATAAGCGGTCCTGTTCGTCATAAATGTTTGTCTATTATTGCAAAGTTGATGTATTTTAACTCAGCGGATATGATCCAGACATTGCTTACTGTTGCAAACATATCTAGGTATAACTGTTCTTATGATTTAATGTGAATATTGTATCTACCTGGAACTTTGAAGTTTTTCTCAAATATAGCCTAACCTTTAATTTTCTAAATAGTCGTACATACTCTTTTCTTCTTGTTACAATCATCGCCAAAAGTTGAATGCCACTTTAATTTTCCTTCCCTGTCATGTGACAATAGCAGATCACTTGGCTATCTGTCATCTCAAGTTAGAATACCTATCTTCTTCTCAAATATAGCTCAGCCTTTAATTTTCTAAATTTTTGTACGTATATACCTCTCATCATGTTTCAATTATGGCCAAAATCTGAATATCTCCTTAATTCTGTTGACCTTCATATGACGATTATTCACAATATGCAAGCAGATGGCTATGCTATCAAATCCTCTAAATTTAGAATGTGTGGCATTTGTGGCGCAACCTCCTATCCCCACATGTCATGCCACATCTAGATAACTTGTACATATAAGTGCAAGGCATGGAACACTATCCATTTGCTTACAATGAAATACCACATGGCAAGTCCACATTGACACAATTAAGGTAACAGAGAATTTTGGCCATAATTTTTAAGGCGCTAATAATTTAACTTTTTTTTCCTCAAGTGCCATGCCACAGAGTAAGTCCGCAAGCAAAGTAGGTGCACACTGAACAATATTTTTCTATAATTGAAATAAGATGGTAAGTATGTTTATCTAATCCAAATAATATGAAGGTTATATATTTAATTGGATTTTGAAAATTCACAATTATATGAAGTGGTTTACCTCTTATGATGTATTCTTAAAACTTTCTTAATTAACACATTTTCATATTTGCTAACTTGTTTTGAAAGTATAATAAATTTCATTCTACTCAATTGCAGTTTTATAGCTGGCATTTTAGCATGTAAAGACCCACAATTGTTGATTCCTGCTCTTCAGATTGCAGAGATTCTTATGGATAAGCTTCCTGGAACATTTTCCAAGATGTTTGTCAGGGAGGGGGTTGTTCATGCTGTTGATGCACTAATACTTTTAGAATCTTCAAGTGCTGTTCCTTCTCTTCCGCCAATCTCTGAAAAGGACAGCGATCCTTCTCCTGGAATACCTTGGCGTTCTCGTCGTAATCAACGACGGAATGGTGCTTCCAACACGGAAAATATCTCACCCTATGACTCAAAAGGATCTATATCAGAAGTTTCTAATTCTCCAACTACTGGCGAAGCGCCATTGGCAAATTTAAATTTTCGTTCTACAGTTAGTTCCCTTGCCAAGGCTTTCAAAGATAAGTATTTTCCAGCAGATGCAGATGCAACTGAAGCTGGATTCACTGAAGATCTCATTCGTCTGAAAAATATTTGCTCTAAGTTAAATGCCATTGTTGAAAATGCAAAGAAAAAAACTAAAGGTAAAGCTAAAGCCTCTGGGGTGTACTCCTTTGATTTATCTGCTAGTAATGAGGAACAACTAAATGAAGTGATAGCAGAGATGCTGTTTGAACTTCAAAAAGGTGATGGTGTATCCACTTTTGAGTTTATTGGCAGTGGGGTTGTTTTGGCATTGTTAGACTATTTTACTTGTGGGACATTTGAGAAAGAGAAAGTTTCTGAAGCCAATTTGCCAAAGTTTCGGCAACAAGCTCTCCGAAGGTACAAATATTTTGTTGCAACTGCTCTTCCTTTGGAACCCAAGGATGGTAGCAAAATTCCAATGAGCATTTTGGTCCAAAAGCTTCAAAATGCTTTATCTTCTTTAGAACATTTTCCAGTTGCAATAAGCCCATTGGCTAGGTCTAGTTATGGAAGTGCTCGCTTCTCCTCTGGTTTAGGGGCTTTATGTCATCCTTTTAAGCTGCGTTTATGCCGCGCACAAGGTGAAAAATCTCTTCGTGATTATTCATCAAATGTTGTGCTTATTGATCCACTAGCTAGTCTCGCTGCTGTTGAAGACTTCCTCTGGCCAAGAGTTCAGCGAAGTGACTCAGCACATAAGTCATCTTCATCAGCTGGCAATTCTGATGCTGTAGCTGCTGTTACTTCTGGATCTGCTGCTCCAACACCATCAACTCCTGGACACCGTCCTTCAACCAGGTCTAGATCATCAGTTACAATTGGAGTTCCAGCTAAAAAAGATGTTTCAGAAGTAAGTGCAAGTTCTTCTAAAGGGAAGGGTAAAGCTGTTGTGAAATGTAGTGCAGATGAATCAAGAGGACCACAAACAAGAAATGCTGCCCGCAGAAGAGCTGCTTCAGACAAAGAGACAGAAATAAAAACTTCACACAGCGAGTCTACCTCTGAGGTCTGTGCATTCTATCTGAAGTTGCAATTTATTTTTAGGGGACCTCACTTGGGACAGTTCACAATACATATCTAACATTTTTTACTCCCAAGCATAATCCCATACTAGACTAAGAGACGTAAATATTAATGGTAATTTTTTTTATTATTATTGAGTTTCTTTGGTTTAATACAAATCTCAAATCAAATACATTAGCAAATGATTCTGTAGAAGGGTAAACCCGTAGCACAGGCATATAACTCTCTTAAAGCAGAAAAGGCAAATACGGGAGAAATGAGATTTATTAAATAATACCAGATTTTTGACCATGTGCACAAACCTTGTCCGAGCATTCACACAGAAAACATGAGCCATCAACCAAATAATGACTTACTAAATGAATGATCAACTCTATCATTGCTGATCTGAAAAGAAAAAAAGAAATCAGCGATTCTAATCTCTGACACATGGGGTTTAGGTAACTGGCCCTGTTCTCCCCTCCAGGGCAACATAAAATAGAGATTAGGAAGCTATTGGGAAGGGGGTGTCCCGGGAAGAAGAGGCTGGTGAGCTGGATTTGCTCAAAGGGGTATAGCTCATGTAAGGGGGTGGCATAAAGAATCTCACACATAAACTTATGAGGAAGAATTGTGATGGTTGGACTGCTCGGAAGGAGAAGCACAATTAAGAGATGGGATTGTGATTGGAAGCTCACGGAAATGTGATTGTGGTTGCTTGTCGAGATGAGAACATAATCACTACGAGGAGAGGTTGGCTTATGGGAGAGATATGGAGACGGTACTGGGAACAAAATAAGGTTAAAACCACCTTAATTTATCCCTTCAAACCAAACGCAAACACAATCAGGTGGTCCCGAACTCAACCAAATAGTCAATAGGGCACTTGCTTATATATGATATTTGTTTAGTGCCAAGTCCAACCCAGTTCACTCTGGTCCCCTCTCATGAAGGTTGTTGTTTTTGTTGCTTTATGTTATTATCAATAAAGCTATGGAAGGAGGGACCCTCTGGAAGAACCACACCGGGGGAGATGAAATCACGAAGGTAGGAGAGCTAAGGCCCCAGACTGCGAACAACAATCATGAATTGAAGGAGCTATTCCAGATTACTTCCGGAGCAGAGTCAGGAGTGGAGTTTAATCCTTGAATAGCTTTTTCGAAAAGAGTCTGCTTTTCTAGAATTGACACCATTGCCTGTTCATTAACCTAACCCATCTGAGCTCAATTTGTACCCCCAATTAAGGCCAAATTTAACTCTACTTTAAAGCTTCCCTTGCAATCTGAAAATTTTCAAAGTCTTCCCAAATGGTTCTGCAAAACTAATTTGATGAGAATCATCCCTATCAACCAAAAAGGCGATTTGTTTCATTTATGGCAAGAGTTACGATTGTTAATATCTTTCTTATTTGTATATTCATGGATCATTCTGATTATTCTGATTAGTGGTGCTACTATCTATTGGGATGTGGACATGTTATGAATCACAGTATCAATTACTTTAGTGGTTGCTTAACTAATTACTCACTTTTGATATTTATGTTCTTCAATCTAATGATTATTGCTATTTTTTGTTCCAATTCTTTCTAGTGTTCCTTCTTTTTCCACTATTTTAGTTGCTTTTCCCCCTCTGATTCTGCCTAAATATTTTTTTTTAAAAATAAAAATTAGCAGTGGTTTATGCAGGATGAGTTGGACATGTCTCCTGTTGAGATGGACGACACACTTATGCTTGTAGATGATGACATCTCTGATGAGGAAGATGATCATGAAGAGGTGCTAAAATATTTCTATTTTACCTTTTTTATGAATAAATTTGCCTCATTTCTACTGATTGAAGTCTAAGTTTTTGTATGTCTAGATGTAACAAACTTCAAGATAAAGAATTGAAGTTGTCATACTCTGAAGAGAATATTTATTGATTTCTATCTAGTAACTTTCATGTCTTATTATTTAGTTGAATTATATAATGGTGCTAGAAATTGCTACTCTTTCAGGTACTGAGAGATGATTCTCTTCCTGTTTGTATACCCGAGAAGGTACACGATGTCAAGCTTGGTGATGCCTCTGATGAAGGTGCAGCTGATTGTTCAGCAACTGATAATCAGGTAAAAACAATATCCTCCTTGAATGACAGGTCTGCCACAGAAAGAGCTACAGAATCTTCTGAGTTTCGAAGAGGAAGTGTGTTCGGTTCAAGGGGAGCAATGTCATTCGCTGCAGCTGCAATGGCAGGCCTTGCATCGATAGGTGGAAGAGGTATAAGAGTTGGCCGAGATTATCGTGGTCTTGCCTCGGGTAGTAGTTCTAGTGACCATCAGAACAAGCTGATATTCACAGTTGGGGGAAAGCAGCTTAGCAAGCACCTGACTATTTATCAAGCTTTCCAGCGCCAACTTAATATGGATGAGGATGACGACGAGAAGCTCAACGGATCTGAATTCCCTAGTGATGACAATAGCTTCTGGAGTGATATATTTATGATAACATACCAAAAAGCTGATGGGCAGGCTGACAAGGCTTCACAAGGATGTTCAAATTCTTCAAAGTCTTTCAAACCTGCATCTACTTCTGATTTCGTTAGTCACAAAAAATTTCAAGGAATGCCCCTTCTTGATAGCATCTTGCAAGGGGAGCTTCCTTGTGATCTTGAAAAAAACAATCCCACATATAATGTATTAGCATTATTGCGTCTCCTGGATAGTTTAAATCAGTTGTCAGCCCATCTGAGAACCCAGGCCATTACTGATGATTTTGCAGAAGGAAAGATTTCTAATTTGGATGAAATTTATAGAAATGGTCCGAAGGTATCACCTGAGGAGTTTGTGAATAGAAAGTTAACTCCAAAGCTGGCTCGGCAAATGCAGGATGCTCTTGCCCTTTGTAGTGGAAGCCTTCCTCCATGGTGCTACCAGTTGACAAAAGCATGTCCTTTTCTTTTCCCATTTGACACCAGGAGGCAATATTTCTATTCAACAGCTTTTGGCCTTTCTCGAGCATTGCATCGACTTCAGCAACAACAGAATTCTGATAATCAGAATTCAACTAGTGAAAGAGAGGTTCGAGTTGGCAGACTGCAAAGACAAAAGGTTCGTATAGCCAGAAACCGTATCTTGGACTCTGCTGTAAAGGTTATGACAATGTATGTTAGTCAAAAAGCTGTCCTTGAAGTAGAATATTTTGGTGAGGTAGGCACTGGACTGGGCCCGACATTGGAATTCTATACCCTTTTAAGCCATGATTTGCAGAAGGTTGAATTGGGTTTATGGAGGACCAACACTACATCAGAGAGTTCTGCAATGCTAATCGATGTAAATGGAACAGATAGCAGAGAGAATGATGATAGTTTACAAGAAAAGAAAGCAGTCAATGATTTGCCTGTTGGAAGACAGGATATCGTACAATCTCCTCTTGGTTTATTCCCTCGTCCTTGGCCTCCTGGTGCAGATACTTCAGATGGTAGTCAGTTTTCAAAGGTTATAGAGTATTTTCGTTTGGTTGGTCAGACTATGGCAAAAGCTCTACAAGATGGCCGACTTCTGGATTTGCCACTTTCAATGGCATTCTACAAACTTGTATTGGGCCAAGTAAGTCACTACACTGAACCTCGTATGCCAGTTATATTATATGCAAATCAACCATTTGTTGTTTAAGATGAACTTTTTAACACAGGAGCTTGAATTGCATGACATTCTCTTATTTGATGCTGAGTTTGGAAAGATATTGCAAGAATTGCAAGCCCTTGTTCTCCACAAACAATTTCTGGATTCAAATACTGGTAATAATCAAATGGCAATTGCAGATTTACATTTCCAAGGTGCCTCAATTGAAGATCTGTGCTTATATTTTACCCTTCCTGGTTATCCTGAATACATTCTTAAAGATGGAGGGGAAAATATCATGGTACAAACAAGAAGAATTGGGTTAATTTGTTCCTTCTTTCAATGTTGGTGCCTTCTGATGAATTATTAATCATTGTTACTTTTAGGTTGATGTTAACAACTTGGAAGAGTATGTTAGTTTAGTAGCTGATGCAACTATTAAGACAGGCATTATGAGACAGATTGAGGCATTTAGAACCGGTTTCAATCAGGTAATAGCTTCTAAATGCTCATTTCTTTTGTGTTCTTTGGGTTTTAATTCACTGATAGGTCTTTACCTGATCAAGGCGATTGAACAAGATAAGATCCTCCCTAAAAATGGCGAGTGGTTCAAAAATTGGATCTGTCAAATTTTGTTAAGTAACTCCTTCCCTAATAACATTTCCTATTTTTTTCAGGTCTTTGACATCTCCTCTTTACAAATATTTTCTCCACATGAACTTGACATCCTAATCTGCGGTCGGATAGAACTGTGGGAGGTAACTTATCCTTGCATAGCAAGTAGACGGTAAAGTTTGATGATTTTTCCAAATTTCTAGGAATTAATGGAATACAAACTGTGCATTCTGCAGCCTGACTCTCTAGTTGATAATATAAAGTTTGACCATGGTTACACTGCTAAAAGTCCTGCAATTATTAATGTAAGTTCAATTGTGACTGCTTTTCTTATAGTTGCTTTTTTTTGCCATTGTTTTTATTTATATTTTGATTTTTTATTTCATGCAGTTACTTGAGATAATGGGTGAATTCACAGCAGAGCAGCAGCATGCTTTTTGCCAATTTGTAACTGGTGCTCCAAGGCTTCCACCTGGTGGTTTAGCCGCATTAAATCCAAAGCTGACCATAGTTAGGAAGGTAACTCTAAATCTTCACAAACATGTTGAGATAAAACCTTTGGGCATATGTCGGATCTAAACTTGCTGCTGCTTTCCTGTGTTTCATCTATGTCAGCTTTCTTCAGCCGCAGTTAGCTCGACGTCTAACGAGAATGGGGTCTCTGAATCGGTGGATGATGACTTGCCTAGTGTTATGACCTGTGCAAATTATCTGAAACTCCCACCCTACTCAACTAAGGTTTGTTTTCGTAGTTAATTTAATCTTCTAAACGTTGAATACTCCTTACCTTTGTTTCCTGATGGAATCCTTCTGCAGGAAATTATGTACAAAAGAATCCTTTACGCCATCAGCGAAGGCCAGGGTTCCTTTGATCTCTCGTGAGCTTGAAACAGATCGATCAACAAAAGATTCGGTATCATTGTGTCAACTGCTGATTTTGGTGGAAGTCGCTAATGCCAGAGGATTTATTATCGGGCCGGATCAATTATATTTTGTTTTGTATATTCTCATCTATAGATGTAATTATCTGACTATGCCCCGTTCTTCAGTGACGACACTTTTCTGTTTTCCAGAAAATGCAAGTTTTTCACAGCTGTTAACTGATTCAATGCTTCAAGAATGACTGCAGCTTATATATGGAAATAAAGGGGGTTGTTCTCCCTTTACATGGTGTGAAATCGGCTATATTCAAAAGTTATCGAGGCAAGTTATACATTGTGTTTATTAACTGGCAAGTGTAGTTTTGTCTGTAAGTTTCCAAACTTGCTTCTCAACGTTTTGTCAACGTCAAAACACTCGGTATAAACAATTTAAGAGCTAATCTAAGGGTGATCTGATAGAAAGTAAAAAAATACTGGTGGGTGTTTTGCTCTAATAAAAAGTTGTAAGGCATATTGATACAATATTTAGATAATGGATTGGGAAACGAAGCCCTCTCGTTTTTCAGTTCATGATAAAGGAATCGACTCTGTCAAGAAAGTTCGTTTGTCTCAAATTCAATTCCTACACCAGGCACCTCAAGTATTTAGGTGAAATGCTTAACCATCAACCGATTCCATTGAACACAGGAGATAAATCAGAAAACTATAGATAGTGAATGCATGGGAGTGGTTGTTTTTTTTAATAGAGATAACACGAACAATCTATTTTAGCGATATGAAACGATAAAGATCATGTATAATCCTCGACTGCATGACTTCGCTTCATCATGAATATCTAATTGATCTACAGTCAAATTCCACGAGCCATTACAAGAAAACAGAATGCAAAGGGTGACGATATTCCGCATTATAGTATTTACCAGGCAAAAACAACTACCCGATTAACTTAATAGGTAGGTTAACAATCAGATGCCTTCATCTCCAAGACTTGACTTCTCTCCGTTACAGTAGATGGCCTGGAGAAGGTAAGCAGCATATCTTCAAAACCACAAATCTTAATCGAGTTACGGTTTTGATATCCACATGGAAGGGGTTAAATACTCGAGTGGAGATCCATTATCATGTGCGCATGTTATGTTTGCAAACCGGGCAAAATGTTCCCCACTTGGTTAACCATGAATCCACACACACCAAATGGAAATCTGCAAAAGTGTTTAGAAATGTTACTGAAATAAGGGGTATAATAATTATCAAAGAGGTGCAGATTGTAAAAGAAAAGGCGGGATGAAATTATGAAATAAAGCTGAGAAAGCAACTAGAGTGATGAAGCATTTCAAGACCTCATTGAAGCAGAGGAAGGTTAAATTAATCAGAGACAATGCAAGAAAGCAATGAGTTAAGTAAAGTTTATAAATTTGCATCGAAGCATAATTACTAATGCTTACCATGTTGACAAGGCAGAACTCTAAGAGACTCTCCATCTCTGTAATCTTCAAGGCAAATAGCACATGTCTCGGCTGTCTGTTTGCTACTTAAGAAGGCAGTTCTGAATGTGAGGCAGGGAAGTAGCTCAACTGCTTCTCGTTTCATGCTACCTGGTGAGTTTTGTGCTCGCTGTCGAAGAAGCCGGCAGTTTCTAGCCAACATGAATGCAGCAAGTACTATAATTATGAAAACTAGAGATACAAATGATATAACCAGGATGGTTCCAGCAGCTTCATCCATCGAGGATCCTATGCAACATTCCCCTTCTTCGCCTCGAGCATACTTCATCAGAGTCTCACCTGCCATCTTTGAAACAAAAACTGCATGTATATGTATGCCATCAGAATCTCCAACCACTGCAGCAACAGAAGCATGCAAATGCAAGGAGTTAGAGGATAAAAGAAACAGATATGACATAGAAACTGCATAAAGGATACATCTAGAGAAAGCAATGTTTTAAAAAGTGGTTTATGTCTAGACCGCCTCATGACAAGGAACCACATTGCATAGCTACACAGTCCCGTGTGCTGTTGTCTTCAGTAGGCAGGACAAAGCATTCTCACATGTTACCAGAATCTGCGGACATCCAAAAAATTGAGACCGTGGTTCATTTGAACCAGCTTAGATTGAAGTAAATAGAACAAACAAACAAATATCACTTGCCTTCATTTCTTCTCAAATAACAATGACTTATGTGACGTTTTTTCACCTTCTCAACTGTTTAGTTCTTGTGATTGTGAGGTAATTTTTTAAGCTAAGTTTTTAACATGGTAACTTGTAAGTGTTAATTTATACGATTGCTTTGTAAGTTTTATAGTATGCATGATACTTACATATAGCCAACCCGGAATAGTTGGGTTTTATGATGATTAAGACAAATTTTACAATGTCTGGTCATATAAAATTTTATATAGCATTGTTGATTGACTAGGTTGATTATTATACTTCATTATATATATAGCATTTTGATGATAATTTTTTTAATTAATCTGGACTGCATATGTGGGATAATAGGTCAAGCAAGCATATGCCACCTACATAGGTTTTTGAAACTTTGGTGCAAAGCAATTCAAATGGCTTGGAAATTGATTATCCACCCTTAATATCACATATCAAGTTGTGAATCACTGTGGTAACCATAACAAAGGTTTACCAACAATTTCGGTCAGACTCATGTATGACTATATAAATCAGCTTTAACATACAATCCTTATGCTTAGCACAACCAAGGCAATAACAATAACAATAACAATAACAATATATATATATAATCTCACACATTCAACTCTTGTTAATACAACCATTTAACATACAATCGTGCATCTAAATATTATACAAACGCAAATCCTTATGATTAGCACAATCAAGGATATTACATATAATCTCTCTCTCTCTCTCTCTCTCTCTCTCTCATATGACCAGACATAGTAATCACATAAAAAAAAAAACTACTCTGTTGACCTTAACTTCTAGTGAATCCTCTTTTGTGGTCATTCAATTGAGCCTGTCAAACCAATATCTTGTTGCCAAACAATTGAGATATTCGCTAATGACTTCTATAAGCTCGTTTCAACTTCTCAGAAGATTAGTTCTTACCATTATGAAAGAGCTTTTGTAACCTACATTTTTAGTGTGATAACTTGTAAATGTTAATTTATGCATTTGCTTTGAAAATGTTTTATTACATGCATCATATTTACATGTAGTTGACTTTGAATAGTTGAGACAAACGACAAACACAAATCATTTTTATTATTAGGATGATGGCGAATTGATAACGACAATGATAGAGATGACAAGTGGAGGTGGCAAACAAGTGGGGCTAACAATTTCCACTCATATTTTGATCAGAAGTTGATTCCTACAAAATGCCCACATTTTCCATTGACTGATATTTAGTGTACCACACAGACTTGATAAGAGGCATCTCATGGACCTAATCTCCTATCTACATCTCAGGGACCTATTACAATAATCTCCTATCTACATCTCATAATAGTGTAAGCTAACCATTCTGTTGCTCCCAAGCTGTTCTACTGATCAAGATATGACATTAAGGGTCAAACTATAAGTGTCATTTTGTTGTTGTACCAAACTCCAAGCAGATTCTCCTCGAACTTGACATATCTTGAGGCATTTTGACATCCATTAACCAGCTTGAGAAGATAGGTTCACTAGCTAGCTAGGGACAAAATACAAATCTATAATTTAGATCATTTAACAAAATCTGCAGACATTCAAAGACTTCAAAGTGCCGAAAACTTGCTAGTCGATTCTTTTAATCGCATCACAAACATCAGCGCAAATTGATGGAAGAATAAAAAAGGTGGGAAAAGAGGGAATTTTAAGCAGATATGTATAGAAGAGAGACCACAGCAGATCCATCGAAGAAAAAGTGGGAAAGAAATAGGAACATTAGGCACTTACTGGAGTACAAGCTGCTCTTCTCCTGGTCGTCGAATATTATGGCAGCCCCAAATCCCGCATCCTGCGCATTTCTGACCTTCTCCTCGAAGCTGCAAACACCCCTGGAAATCAAGACAAACCTCGAATCTCCTCCTCCATCACCGTCGCCGAGAGTCGTCCAGTTGTTCTCGATACCGGAGCAAGCGTCAAGGGGTTCCGCGACGCGCAGCGAGCCACAGATCCCAGATCCATCGACCGGAACAGCTGAAAACGCCATCTGCAATTAGAGAATTCTTCCCGCTGCCCTAACCCTAGCACGGAGAGAGAGAGAGAGACAGAGAGAGAGGGTAATGAAGTATCACCAAAGCGTGCAGGAGCGTCGAGGAATGTGAAGGAGAAGGGCTTGGAGCGCAGGTGGACGAGCGCGGAGGCGGGGCGGGTCAGGGAGGAGAAGCAACAAACGAGGAATAGGAGGGAGTAGGGGAAGAAACTGGCGGCGGCAGGGGAGGCGGCGGACTGGTCACGATTGGGGCGTAGCCGAAGAGTCATCGGAGGGTCATTAGAGCGGGACTTGTACCGGCTCTTCTGTCGCCGTGCGTTCATCGGCGGCGAGCTTGACGTGTCGCCATCGGAGCGAGCGCAGGCGGTGGTGTCGGCGAACCCGCATTCGACTCTACTAACCCAAGTTCGAGTGGTCGATTAAGAATAAAGTAGTAGTTTGGGGTTGGAAATCAATAATTCCAAATTATTAATGATTTGTAATTTAAGTAAAATTGGTGGACGAGTTCATAATTTTTTTATTCAAAATATAATTTTTAACAGTTTGATTTTCTTTCGATTTATTTTGTTTTCAAAGTGTTTTTTAATTGATTTTTTTTCCTATTCCCAAACCGATAAATTAAAAAATGATTAAAATTATCATGAACTTATTATTTTAGAAATTTAATGATTGTTATGATAATATTTTATAATAATTTTAACTGATCCAGTGGTTAAAGGAGAGGGACCGGTCGTGCCATGGTCAGCGGCACTGTGGAGGTCAAAGTCAAGAGTCAACGACAGGACTTTGGCCGATCGGCACAGGCAACGCCCGAGCATGCGATATGACAGCTCGGCAAGAGTCGAGCTTCCGACGCTCACAAGTTCCCAAGTGCGGGAAGGAAGACGGCCCAGCGGAAACTCCGCTCGACCCAGCTACTATGCCGCCTGAGTAACTTGTCGGTCGAGCGGCTCTCCCTCTCGGCCCACAACAGACAAAAGGAGTAGTTGACGATATCTTTCTCGAGACAAGCGCCGTCGATAGGCAGCATGGTCGGCGGTCGGATCAGATATAGAATCGTACGGTGGAAGCTTCCAGTGTCATGTCAGAGATATGTTTAGACGATTAAGGTATGATATCAGGCATGCTTTTCTGACACGTCCATTCCGAGGTATGCTTTGAGAAATGTGCATGTCTCGAGAAGTGCGCACACGCCTCCCCGGGATCCTAAGGACCCCCAGACTTTGACGGAGGTATGCAATATCATTTATTGTAGCTACAGTCTCGTTACTCTGCTTCGATTCCTTCTCGCCGGTGCTTGACTTGAGCGTCGGAGGGTCGTCGCCAAGACCCCCTTCCCGGCTCGGGTTTATTGCAGGTTCTCGTCAGAGGCCCACGTCATCCCGGAGCTTACGCGGAGCCAACAGAGAGCGCCACGTCCCCAGCATCTGTTGACTCAACTCTCGGACATGATCAATTTGACGTCGTATGTGGGAACGCACCTGAATCCGAGCCGAGAAGATGGAGGAAGCTGGACGCCAACACACCGTGACGCTCTCTCAAGAAGAACTCGACGCGCTGATCTAGGCGCGTGCGACAAAGATAGTGGAGCAACAACATAAGGCTCAAGCCGAGCGGCTGGCGTAGCAAGCAACCTCAGCATCAGGTGGCCGAGCTGCACAGGAAGACCGACCAGA
>JBBMJZ010076263.1:0-23499 GCA_037833815.1 Zingiber zerumbet | reverse complement strand
TTTTAATTTTTTTTTAAGTTACCGACGGAATATAGATTCCGTCGGTAACAGGATTACCGACGGAATTTTATTTCCGTCGGTAAGTTTACTATTTTCCCGATAATAAATAGTTTTCATCATTTTATCGACGGAAATTTAATTCCGTCGAAAAAAAATACCGACGGAAATTATTTTTCCGTCGGTACTTTCAGAATATACCGACGGAATGAAATATCCGTCGGTAATATTAGAATATTACCGACGGAATTTAAATTCCGTCGGTAATTTGTAAATATACCGACGGAATCAGATTCCGTCGATAAATTCCGTCGGTAAACCTGATTATTTTTGTAGTGTTATCTCCTTCGTGTTGGCCTAGGGACGGGTTGGCGGGGGCGCTGGGGCGAGCGTATCGCCTTTTGCCACATAAATCCGTTATCTTGTCCCCTTGGGGTGGTGTGATGGTTAAGGCATGGGGTGTTGCCACATAAGGTCTTGGGGTCGAAATTCGGCATGATCGAGCATAACCTCCCCATGTCTTGGTCATTTGCATTAATGACTAGTAGCCACCCGTGATTTACTTCCTCCGTATTGGCCTAGGGACAGATTGGCGGAGACGCTGGGGCGAGCGAATCACCTTTTTTACCACATAAATCCGTTATCTTGGACCATGATTAAAAAAGGTTTATAGTAAAAAAATTACTTTTATTTTAACTAAAACTTTTACAATAATTTAACTAAAATTACTAATAATATTTTCAACATTTCACTCGACCGCGAGGAACTTTCAATATTACTCATTTTAAATACCTACTTTTATAATTCAAAAACACATCACATTCTCATTATATTTTTCTTTTTTATATATTTTTTCACATTTAAATTTTTTTCAACCCATTCAAAAATTTACTGCCCTCAATTTATACTATCAAATTTAAATTTATGAATACATTAAAGAGGCTGATAAATTTATGAATACATGAAAGAGGCTTGCAAGAGTGCACTGATTTATTTGAAGTGATCTGAAGTTTTTTAAGTTTATCAACTAGATTAGAACGAAAAGATATCTATACCGTTCAAAAATTTAAAAGTGGCATATCCTTTTTGAACTAGGGGAGTTATAATAATTCATAGATGGCATTGATTGGTGAGTATAATTGTGCTATCCTTAAAATAGGCTTGTGATCATTTTTATCAAATTTGTAAGTTTAAAAATGTACTATTTTTAATTTAAGTCGTAAAGAGTCTCTAGATGGTATATTAATTTTAGTCAGAAGTAATTTGGATTTAGAGTTTTTTTTAGATATGTTAGTCAATTTCGGACCCTCATATTTAAATTTGACAATGTAAATTAATATTAAGAGTAATAAATTTTTGAAGGGGCAAATACAAATTTAAACGTAAAAAATGAAGTGAGGAGTACAACAAGCATCCGTGTTGTGAAAATTATGAAAAATAGGCACTTGGAATAGATAATACTTTAACTTTCTGGTGCGATTCAGTAAACTGCCGTAATACTTTTATTAAAATTGTTAAAAATATTGCTGAACTCGTTTTTACTTTAACAGGTGTAATAGATTTTGTTGAAACAAATATGGTCTATTCATCTTCGGTATTAAGATTTAACTGTTGGGTCCGATTAGCCGTCTTGATAATGAGTTGATGACTTTAACAGGTGGAGCTCAGTATGACGATATGGACCTTGTTCCATTTATACTCTCGACATCCCTTTCTGATTATCGAAGTACCTCTTCGGATAAGAGACATACCCTTCTTGATATCGTCATTACCGATCTAATTTTATCGGCCGTCTAGTTATCCCTTCGGATATCGATACAACCCCTTTGAGTAATTAACTTATCCCTAAGGATAAGAGTATTATTAAGGTCTAGGTGAAGGCTAGACTTTCTTTCTTTAAGACGATATTGCCCCGCTCAGGTACTTACAGTTTATTGACAATCGTCTTCTAAGATATAACGACTTGCGTCTCGAAATAGAAACACTCCAAATTTTAAACCCTGTTGAATTTTCAAAGCCTTGAATCTCTTAAAAGAGAAGAGAGATGAGAGATCTCAAGAGGAGAGTTCACAACTTGAGAATTGAGTATTTTGAGTGAAAGGAATGATGTTTGTTTTATACGGATGAAGGATTATTCTCAAGAGGTGAAATGTTTCTTCCAAAAGATGAAAGGATATGAGATGTGCCTTTTTCCTTAACCCTTTTCACTTAAACTTTTTCCATTATGATTAATTTAATTTATTAATATAATTAACTATTTACTTAATCTATTATAAATATTCCTTAATTAATGAATTAATATCATAATGATTAATCTTTTAATCGATCAATAAATTAATCAATTAAATTAGTGAAATACGATCGTATTTACTTGGCTGCCCAATAAACGTAGTCTTGAATTGTTTATCCGTTGGTATAAACTAAGACAAACATATCCACACAATAGCCCCTAGGCTTTTACTAGTTCTCTATCGTGTCCGTTTTGGCCATGGACAAAGCTTGAGATTTATAAGTGTTTCATTGAAACGACCCATCTTCACACTTATATAGGTGATCTCCTATTAAGAGTATCTTGCAATACCCTATTATACCCTTTATGATATAATATATGAATTATTAAGAACTTTTGTTTATCCTTTACTTATTTCACATATTGCACTTTTTGTCTCTAGGAATGAGTTAGAGTAATTACTCCTAGGTGCCTCGAATCTTATAGCTTAGGTGCCCATTTTGAACCATGATCTTGGGATATCCAGTCAACATGATTGGGCTACCACTAATCGATTTAAATGTTGAGTATTAGACTTATTTCTCTAGACATAAAGTATAATTGATCTCTGGTAAGCCTAGCGAATCGCACAATTCTCTATATTCAGTGGAGATTTTACTACTAAAGATTTACTGCTTTAATGGTATTAAGTTATTTCAAAACTTACCATTTAACACTAGTACCTTCTCATAATTCCTTAGATAATGTATCATATATATTGACACAATGGTTAACCCCCACATTAGAAGGTTTGTGACTTTTCAATGTCTTATAAAGATTTTTCATTTCAATCTCACTAGGGCTTGTGGTTTACCAAAAGGACCACTTCCCCTACAATTTTCAGGATAAACCCAAAACTTATCAACATAGCTTTTATCATCTCCTCAATGTTTAAGCCACCATTGTTGAATTGAGGTGAATATGATATAGTCAATTATTGGAATATCGCTCTTCCTTGAGAAACATTCTTTGAGTAATATCCTGCATTCTCTCCCTCAATCACCATGATCCTGCTTAGTTAATTTTTCTAACCACATTTCCAGTGTTTTATAAGATACTTTAAGGGCCTCAATCTTTCTTAAAAGTAAGTTTTCATAACTCCAATCTTCTAATTTCACCAAGTTAAAATTGTGATTGTCTAATCAGGATGATGATCACCATTACACTTGTTGTCAAAAAGTGCTCAGTCTAGTATGCATCACTTGGTCTTCCAATTTCATTGAGCTAGAGTTATGATCGTCTAATTGGAGTGTTGATCATGATTGACTCTAGAGGTATACATCCCTTGGTCTTCCAATCTCACGAGTCAAACTTGTGGTCATCCGAGCGGAGTGTTGACCAAGATTGTATTTACTTTTTGAGAGACACTCGACTCAAGAAGTATGTATACCTTGGTCTTCCAATTTTATCGAGCCAAAGATGCGGTCGTCTGATTGGAGTGCTGACCATGATTGTATTACTTTTCGAGAGATACTCGACTCAAGAAGTATGCTTCCCTTGGTCTTCCAATCTTATCGAGCCAAAGTTGTGATTGTCTGATTTGAGTGTCGACCAAGATTATATTACTCTTTGAGATATACTTGACTCAATAAGTATATACCTCTTGGTTTTCCAATCTTATTGAGTCAAAGTTGCAGTCATCTGATTTGAGTGCATACCAAGATTGTATTACTCTTCGAGAGATACTCGACTCAAGAAGTATACATCCCTTGGTTTCCCAATTTTATAGAGTCATAGTTGTAGTCATTTGATTCGAGTGCTGACTATGATTGCATTTATTCTTTGTGAGATGCTTCACTTAATTCTTAGTCACTTGCAACACATGTAATGCAATCCTTCTAACTCATCTATTTTAACCTCAACTTAGGTCTTATTGAGTTAGACTCAAGTCTAGTTTTTTTTTTCTAAGTGGGCTTGATCTTCTATCTGAAGACTTTCATTAGCCTTCTTTTTGGATAGTTTAAACTCACTATCCTCAACTTTGTGACTTTAGTCAAATGACCCCCGTAAAGCCTTGACCATTATTGTTACATTATACCCATGGTATAATTTTGTTGTCCATCCTTTTAAGACATGGTTCTCACATAGGAAAATTCTATTCTTCCTTGCGAGTAATTCTTCCATCGTTTGAGGTTCACTTTTAGATGTGCTAGGACATCTTTTGATAGTAACCTTAAAAGATACATCTTTTGAAGACGATTTAGGAGAATTTCTTTATTTTTTCTCCAATAGGAGTGAGACACACGGTCGCCATAACCGTTAATATCGTCTTAAGATTGTTGGATATTTTTCTCTAAGAAAAATATGGGTCTATTGATCTTCGGTGTTGAGATCTAACAGCATGGGCTCGATTAGTCATCTCGACGATGAGTCGATGACTCTAACCAGTGGAACTCGGTATAACGATGTGGATTTTGTCCTATTTATAATTTCGACATCCCCTTTCAGTTATCGAAGTACCTCTTTGGGTAAGAGACAAACCCTTCTTGGTATTGTCGCTACCGACCTAATCTTGTTGGTGGTCGAGTTATCCCTTCGGATATCGACACAACTCCTTTGGGTAAACTTATCCCTAAAGATAAGAGTATTAAGGTAGAGGTGAAGGCTAGACCTTCTTTCCTTAAGATGATATTGCCTCGCCCAGGTGCTTACGGTTTATTAGCAATCGTTTCCGAAGATACAATGACTCGCGTCTCGAAATATGAACTTTCAAAGCTTTAAAACTCTTAAGAGATGAGAGAGAGAAGAAAACTCAAGAGGAGAATTCTCAACTTAAGAATTTAGTTTTTTGAATGGAAGGAATGAGATTTGTTTTATAAGGATGAAATGTTACTCCCAAGAGGTAAAAGACTTCTTCTAAAAAGTGAAAGATTTCTTCTAAGAAATGAAAAGATGTGGAATGTATCTTTTCTATCAAACATTTTCACTTAAAATTTTTTATTATGATTAATTTAATTAGAAAACCTTTTCACTTAAACATTTTCATTATGATTAATTTAATTAATTAATATAATTGCCTATTTAACATATATTTGTAAATGTTAATTAACTAATATTATAATGAATCATTTTTTAATAATCAATAAATTAATCAATGAAATTAATTATAATTTTATACTCGTCAATCATCGTCGATAGTTCTATGTACTCGAATTAGCGTTCATCCATGAATCCAACTAGTATGTGAATTAAATTTCCATCCGATTATTTCGAATTAACCCTTCATTAAACATTAATTTATCATTCACTCAAGAAATTAATTTATGAAGATCTATTCATAAAATAGTTGTCTTAACTCTACTCGTCACCAAACTAATTTTTCAACCGATTTAACTAAAAGTTCTATAATATTAGATTAAAATTATTTTAAAAATAAAAATAGAATAAAAAGTTCTTTTAATATATTTTTTTTCACCTCAATTTGTTCTTTTACTAACAATGAGATGGAGATGGTCATTTTAATTTTTGCCTAAAAAAAATTAGAGAAAAAAAGATTTTTAAAAACATAAAAACCAAGAAAGCTAGGTTTGGAGGGAACCCGACAGCGTAACGTAATTCATTCACGCGCCGAGGGAGCGCACGAGTCCCGGACGTTTTGAGCTCATACCGATCCACAGAACGACACCTTTCAGTAACAGGAAGCCCCGTTCCTGACCCGCACCTCGACTTCTTCGAGAGGCGAAACCCTTCGTTCCCCTACCGCAGATGGCGAAACCCTACGATTCGGGGACTTCCTCGGAGGGAACCGCCTCGAACGTCTCGATCGCCTCGGAGGATGAGGGCAGGAATGGAGAGGAGGCCAATCTCGACGAGGAGATCGACGAGGAAGAACTCGAGGCTGTCGCCAGAACGGCTAGCCCCGACGAAGATGAAGCTAAGGATGACAGCGGCCCTGAAGACGCCAAGGACGATGATGGCGATGAGTATGGCGAGGAAGTAAGTTCCGATCGCTAGTGCCGTTGAAATCTGATCGATACCACCGTCGTTGTTCTGTCGGTTTTCTATTTTTTGTGTTTAAGTACGTTTTATCGCGAAATCAGAATTTTTCGTTTCTTTCCTGGGTTAATGCGCTTTCCTGCAGTTTACAATTAATGAGATAGGGTTGCGACAGCCTTGCTCTTACATTGCTGTTTTACGAAATGAAATTTCTTCTCTGATAACTTTCTTAAGATTTGGGAGAGTGTACCATTGTTCCTAAACCTCAAGCTTCAAGAAAAAGATCCAGTTCATATATTTATGATCTGACGAGCCTGGACTACATTCTAACACTTGGAATCTGATAGATTAGTTTGACTAGGTTTTTAACTGGTGTAATCGTATATGTAGGTGTATTTTGGCTCCTGCATTTATACAGAACTTGTTTTGTGTAGATAACGTTTTTTTTCTTTCTATCCTTTTGCGACTTATCTTGCTTCATTAGAGCATAATCGCACCTCATTTATGTTGACATAAGTGATCTTGTTTTATCTCAAGGATGATGGAATTTTTTTTCCCCCTTTTTGGATCACACGGAGTGTTTACTCGACATTTTTTCAGGAAAAATTTGAAATTGGGAAGCGTGAAAGAGAGAGATTAAGAGAGATGCAGCGGATAAAAAAACAGAAGATTCAAGAGATACTTGATGAACAGAATGCTAATATTAATGCTGACATGGTAATTGCTCTTAAATAACTAATATAGTTAATGCATGCTAGCTATTCATTGTTCTCTACTACATCTTAATATAGCATTGCTTGACTTTTGACCAACTCCATGGCATGATTCTCTTTCAAATTCCATGTAGTAGATATAGTATCACACTTGATGAAGTGTAAATTAGTGTTTCCTGAATTGTAAGCTTGACATTGTACCATGAATGAAATGAATGGATGTAGAAATGCTGATATCAATTTAAAAGGTTTACCCAACTCTATTTGTAATATAACCATGTGTAGAAACCAATGAAGAAATTTGAAATGTGGTATGATTTTCAAGGTGATTGTAGTTCAGGTACCAAGTTATGGTTTGAAAAAAATCAGTTGCTGGTCATATATATATATATATTGTAAATGTGATTGCCATTGTTTTTCATAGTTTCTATCTTGCAATTATGTTTTAATGTCTCTGTGAAAAAAATTGGAAAATGAAATTGTTTTTCAAAGTGATTGTAGATTTGTAGGTAGGATACCAAGTTGAGTTTAGAAAAATAAGTTGCTGTTGATGTTGCTTTTTTTTTGCTTTTTTTTTTTTTGAAAATGAGATGCTATTATTTTCATAAACACAATCTTGCAATTTAATTTGAATGACTCTATTCCATGCTTAATTGCCAAAAGTTGACTGCATCATTTCTGGATTATTACCATTCATAGTTTCCATGATAGTGTTTTTTTCCCCTTTTTTATTCATATGTATGGAAATAAATTTGACTTACTGCTGCTGATTCTATCTTTTTCAAAATCAACGTAAGCAACTTGACCACATGGAACATCATCCAAACATGCAAAAGAACCTTATCTATTTCCATGCTGCAATGTATCAAAGCATTGTTTTACATTGTCTTTTATGGTAACTAAGAATTTGGAGATATTATCCAGAACAACAAGGGACAAGGGCGTTTGAAGTACTTGCTGCAACAGACTGAGATTTTTGCTCACTTTGCAAAGGGTGCTCAATCTACAGCAGAAAAGAAGCCAAGAGGAAGGTAGGTTGCTAGTGTTATTGTCCATGGTTTTTATTTATGCGCTGAACCAAAATATTATGAAGTTATGAAATTCTTAATGACAAGGTTGTGGAAGTGAAGTTGAAGGAACACATTCTTTCTTTGTTAACCAATTAGGTTCTCTTCCTTTTGCTGTATTACACTGATGGGATTTGTATCATCTTCAATTACTTGCTATTCACACTACAATATAATTTTAATTTTTTTTATTTGTATCAGTACTTGCATCTAGTTTTTCCTTCCTACCTTGTTTGCCTTGGATTGCTGATTTGGTTGATTCCATAGCTCCAATGTGGTTCATATTAGTTTTATTGCTTTATTTTCTTGTTAAATTGTTGATTTAGACCCGAGCAATTTCAAGTTGGCTACTTTCTCTTGTTTAGCTATTGTTTGCTTTCTTATAAGTTTGTTCTTGATTCTTCCAGTTTGTTGATTAGTGAAATAATGGGTTACACTTTGTGCTAAATATTCTTTAAATTGATCATTTTGCATAGATTACAAGTTAATAGCTGTTGCTTGTTATTCTATTTGCTAAGGATTTCTTATATTGGACTTAATTCTAACCATACATTTTAAAATATATTGTCAAACTTCAGCAACAATCAAATCTTTATTGAGATCCGTACATTTGTTTGTTCAAGTTTTCTTGTAACTTTTAATTCTAGTTCTCACGATATGTATCTATACCACAAGAATATTTATCATTTCAGTCTTTATATGGACTGAACCATTTGGATTTTTGTCAAATGATTTTTGTTTATATTAGGCATTTTTTGCCTTCATGTTTATAAATGCACAATCTTTTTTTGTACATCTTGTTTACTAGTACTAAGAGCAGGTAAATTTTCCTATCAATCAGTTTCTTAGTTTTTAACTGTTGTTTGAAACTTTCACAAACAGCTTTTGATTGTAACTTCTCTCATAATAATCTTAACTGAATTTCTTGTTTATTTCCCCTAATATTGGTGGGTAAAAAACTATGAACTTGCACAAACAATGCCTTGTGAATTTGTGATAATACAGGCAGTCTTTTTCTCTCTTTTTCCAAAATTTTAGTTGTCCTATATCTAGTTTTTTTAAAGCTTTGGATGCCAATAAATAATTTTTATATGGCTGTGCTTATGTAGCTTTAGAGTGCTCATGGTTATTCCTAATGTAGTATTTCCATGAAATTTCTCAGTCTTGCTAGACTTACCATCATTGTCTCAAATCTTGTTACATAGGAGCTGATGTTTTGTTATTTACTGGTCTGAGCAATCACCGGCAGACCTACTTCCCAAATGGACTATCCAACTTATCTGATGATTATTTAAAATTTTAATCCAAAAAGATCACACTGATTTTATACTTCTGTGATTCATAATGCAGAAACTAGATAAAATGAAAACATAACTATTTTGAAAGATGGCAACCCTGAAATCAAAATGCATTACCTAAACTAGATGCATGCCATAATGTGTATTTGTGATGAACAATATAGACAGTGCATGACATTTGTATAAAGCTGCTGATTTGGCCCTTGAAAATGTATTAAGTTTTACTTGTGGAATCCCAATTCAATCCCATGCTAGTTTAACTTGTTATTCCATTTTGCTATTAACATTGGATTATCTAAAACCTTAAACTTTCTTCTAAGAACATCTCCAACCTTCATAATTCCAGTAAAAATTTGTAATTTGGTTTTCTATCTTTCAGAGGGCGCCATGCATCTAAAATAACTGAGGAAGAAGAAGATGAAGAATATCTCAAGGAGGAAGAAGATGCTCTTGCTGGTGCTGGAGGGACCCGTTTGGTCACACAGCCATCTTGTGAGATTTTAGTTCTGCTGGGAGATCCTTTTCTTATTAAGGCCTTGTTCTTTCATTCTTGTTATTCTTCGAGGCAATTTTTATTTGACAGGAAACATAACCTTTTTTTTCAAAACCTGGGTCGCTATTTTTCTTTCTTTGCTTTGCCCCTTATTTTTCTTTCTTTGCTTTTCAAGCCCGTAGATGGTTACTATTATTGACTGAGGGGTGGAGTGCTCAATTTGATCATTCAAAAAGACCAGAATTTAAGAAGAACCATGCTCTTGGTTGACGGGAAACCAATATGCCAGACATCATTTAGGTTGGTGCTGGTGAAACTTTTGTTCCACTAGCAGATTAATTAGTACAATATTGACAAGCCTTTTGTAGTAGTGTTGCGTTGACATAGTAAGACCTAGTATCTACAGAATTTGTCTTGTCTCAGCCAACAAAATTAGGAAAAATCAGGTGTAGATCTAGATGAGAAGAAAATATAGACACGTGGAGGAGATGAGCAGGAAGTGACGGCTAAAGAGTTGGAGAAAAGCAAGATCTATTAGCAAGGGGAGGGGTAGATTTGCACAAACAATTACAGGTTGTTTATAATTTATATTATTAAACTTGTTTGATTAATATTGTTTAACTTTTACAAGTTTGTAATATATAATTTAATATAAATATTTTTCTATTATAAAGTAACAATTTATGAATAGTATATATAACCTTATAAGTTGTAAATTAATTATACAGGTTACTAATTAATATATTAAATTATTATAATATATTAATATTAATTAACTTTGTGGCATAGTTATTTAAGGCGTAACATGCCCAAAAGCATAGGTGGCATGGGTGTTGTGGTGCATGACGCAAGGTGAGGTGCGTGCTTTACCGAAGTAAGACACTTTGGTATACATTTTTACTATTCAAACATATATAGAAAATTTTTGGCAAAATATTTTACTTACAAAACTATAGTTCATAAAATATTAAACAATAATATAAATATAAATTCACTAGCAAATAATTACGTTATTCACATAATTCAAATTTTAAAAAAACTTCAAATAACTAAATCTTCAAAATCTTCTTTATCTTTCTCAATCATATCAATTTCCTTAAGACCGATTTCTTCCTCCTTTTCAACAAGGCGCACGCTTAAGGCGCACTTGCGCAAGAGGCTCGCTTGGTTGCATCTTGCGCTTAGGTGCAGCAAGGCGAGTGTCTTTAATAATTATGCTTTGTGGGTTATCATACTTTATTTTATTTTTTATAAGTTACTTATGTTAGGATATTAAAATTAAAATGATTTATATTTTAAATTAATTTGCATATACATATATAATTTGATATTATATGATAAAATTGTGCTGAAATTTTATGTATATGATTATTGAATTGTGATATTCAAATTTTTGGAATTGAGCATGTCAAGTGAAAGGGTATAAATGTAGTGAAACCAACTTTGCAATTATTCTAGCCAGGCAACGAAACTTAACATATAATAATTAGTTAAATGAGCCTCTACTTTTTAACTAATGGTCGCTTCCACTTTTTTTATCTCAAATAATTGAGTGAAATAAAAACTACTGTCTCGAGAAATTTGATGATTACCATAGTTGGTAAAATCAATCTAATATTGAGAAGGATCATCCAAGTTGGATTGGTACCAATAATGGCCAATGCAATTATTTCTCAGAAATTGACATACCACTAAGATTCACAAGTTTGGAAATCATTGAAACTTGTTGTCATTCGTTAGGCTTGATGTCTTTTTCTATCTTTCTCTCGCTTACTACTTATCAAGTAACTTTATCATGGAATGAGAGAGGATATTGTGGTTTGAGTGAGAGTACAATACTTTCTCTCAATCAACAATGATTCTAGTGCTTCTTTTCCTTCAACTCTCCACTAAGAATCCTATACCTTTTCCATTTTTTATTTGTCACATGGTTTTCAAGTTCATTGATTCTACCTATCTGATGGAATCTGTACCTTTGACTATCATATCACTCAGATATTGATTTTGACAACTATCCTCTTTAAATGGGTGTGAAGTGAAAAACAATGGAAAGAGAAATAATGTTTTACTTAATCGTGTCCTGTTTATGTGAGAACCTGTAATTGTACTCCAATTTTCTAGGCAATTGATTGTTTAAAGAATGAAATAATTATAAAAATAAGTCAAAGAGATACTAAGTATTCCTCAATGAAATATTGAAGTATATACTCAACCTCATTTTCTTCTTTAGTTCTTCCTTCTCACCTTTACTATATCTCTGTCTTGGTGGCGAGAACACCAACTTTGTATGCACAGTTCCACATTCATCAACAACAAACATAAACTTGGACGATTGGGTGGGATGCAAGCAAAATAAAATATGCAAAGGAATGGAAGATGAGTTATAGTTGATACATATGACAATAATAACTATACATTGCAGTAACTGATTATGCCAAGTGATACAAATGGTAGGTGGCTTTGGCATATGAGAATTTATACTAAAAGAGAAATTAGGCAGGATAATTAAATTCTTATCTAAATGGAAAAATATTAATTGAAATTAGGACATTACTAATCTTAGCTTGAATACTAGTGGTAGCATTGAAGGGAGAGAGAGAGAGAGATGGTTCTTCTGCTCGAGCATAAATTCTTCACTTTCTCACCATACAAGATTTGAGTAAGATCAACAAAATAACCTTTTTTTTTTCATGTGATCTACCACTATGTAAATATAATCTATATTAGAATATAATATATATCAATTTTTTAATTACTTTATATTAGTAAAGGTAATATTATTTATTAATATATTTTAAAATTACTGATTCTATATTTACTAAACTATGATTTAACGTTATCTAAAAGATATACATTTATTTAAATCAAATATTTGATATTTCTAAAACAGTGTTATTTAATAGTAACGACATTAATATGATATTGTTAATGTAATAATACCAATAATATGAAATCACATGATCATACATACTTAATACATATATAATTATATCCTTATTTTCACTTTTTATTGATTTATTTTTAATAATTTCAATCCTATATAGGAATCCCAGGCAAGGAATGATATAGAGCAAATGCATTCAGTATGGTTGATGCCAGACTTTTGATGCGAGTGCTAAGTCTATGTTTATGGTTGACAAAATCTATATCCTTATATGGATTGGTATGGATAGTAAAACGAATCAGTTATTGGCTGTATTGATATTCGATCTAATATTAGCTTAGTTGCGGCGGACTTAAACTCAATAATGGTATTTGAAGAGCGTCCATTTCTGATATGGTAGATAGTTTATTGAATTCGTTATTTTACTGATTAGCATCTAATGCAAATTTTGGTTTTTTATGTCTACCCATTGACTACTTCAGGTATACAGGGAAAAATGAGAGATTATCAGTTAGCTGGATTGAATTGGCTAATAAGATTGTATGAGAATGGAATTAATGGGATTCTAGCTGACGAAATGGTACTGCAAAAGGAAAGATTTTATTATGTTTAGTAAATTTTGATCTCAGTTTATTTCCACTTATATATTCCTCTTATTTAGGGTCTTGGAAAGACATTGCAAACTATCTCTCTACTTGGCTATTTGCATGAATTTAGAGGAATTACTGGTCCTCACATGGTGGTAGCACCAAAATCTACTCTTGGCAACTGGATGAGGGAAATTCGGCGCTTCTGTCCAATTCTGCGGCCTGTAAAATTTCTCGGGGATCCTGAAGAAAGAGTCAGTCAATTGCTTAAACATTGTTCTCTGTTTTCTTCAAACATGTTTTCATTTCTAGCTGCAAGAAATTGTGTGGGTGTAGTTTCTAATTTGTTTGTGGTATTCGACAGAAACATATTCGTGAGAATCTGTTGGTGGCTGGGAAGTTTGATGTCTGCGTAACTAGTTTTGAAATGGCTATCAAAGAAAAGAATGCTTTAAGACGGTTTAGCTGGCGCTATGTGATCATTGATGAAGCTCATCGGATAAAGAATGAAAATTCTCTTCTTTCTAAAACAATGAGACTCTACAATACTAATTACCGTCTTCTTATCACTGGAACACCACTTCAGGTAACCAATTCATTTTTTGCTTGTATAGTGAGTGTGATTCCTTAAGGCTTGTTAGTCATCATTATTAATATCATGATTAATCCATATTTATCCCAACTATTTGGGATTGACTACATTGATGCTGACGATCGTTGCTTTGTGCAGAACAACCTGCATGAGCTTTGGGCTCTTCTTAATTTTCTGCTTCCTGAGATATTTAGTTCTTCTGAAACTTTTGATGAATGGTTCCAAATATCTGGGGAAAACGATCAGCAGGAGGTTGTCCAACAGCTTCATAAGGTGTGCTTTCATTTCTCATCAATGACAAACTCAGATATGTAACTCCTGATACATGTATCAGTGAAGATTCAAATTTTGCCTTCATTTGTAGGTTCTTCGCCCGTTTCTTTTGAGAAGACTTAAATCTGATGTTGAAAAAGGTTTGCCTCCAAAAAAGGAAACTATACTCAAGGTAGGAATGTCCCAGATGCAAAAGCATTATTACCGTGCTCTGCTTCAAAAAGACTTGGAGGTCATTAATGCTGGAGGGGAGCGCAAGCGTCTTCTGAACATTGCTATGCAACTGCGCAAATGCTGCAATCATCCATATCTGTTCCAAGGTGCAGAGCCTGGACCACCTTATACAACTGGAGAACATCTTATCACAAATGCAGGTAAGTCCAAATCCTGTGAGATACTACTGCAAAATTCTTTACTTTCTGAACATATAATTGCTTTTGCAGGAAAAATGGTTCTGTTAGATAAGTTGTTGCCTAAACTAAAGGAGCGGGATTCCAGGGTTCTAATATTTTCACAGGTCTATATCGTTTTTAGTCCGTCAACTTTTGTGAGGTGTCTTTGGTTAATTCATATTGCTATTACATGCGAAGTCTGCTATTCTCACTTTTAACCTACTAGAAACTCGGTGAAGAAACTTGATATTTCTAATCTTTATTGTTTTCATATCATGTTCATCATAATTTAGCTGTGTCTGTCCCAACTTGTTTCACATTGCTGCCCTGTACTGCTTACAGTCAAAAATAAAATATTAGTGTTTTATTAAGCTAATACCTGTATGTGTTGTAATTTAGATGACTAGACTATTGGACATATTGGAAGATTATTTGCTATACCGTGGGTACCAATATTGCCGGATTGATGGGAATACTGGGGGAGATGAACGGGATGCTTCAATTGAAGCCTTTAATCAACCTGGAAGCCAAAAATTTATTTTCTTGCTTTCTACAAGAGCTGGTGGACTGGGAATTAATCTAGCTACTGCAGACGTTGTCATTCTCTATGACAGTGACTGGTATTCCTCTATGCATATATTGTTTGCTATATTTGTGCTCCCTCAAATGCTTAATTATTATGGATATGCCATTACTAGGAATCCGCAAGTTGATTTACAAGCACAGGATCGTGCTCATAGAATTGGCCAAAAGAAAGAAGTTCAAGTGTTCCGTTTCTGTACCGAGGTACAATAATGCTTGTGCTTAGATGTTTCAATTTAATCTAATTATTTCAGAATTATTTGACATGTCTATAACACAGTATGCTATTGAGGAGAAAGTTATAGAAAGGGCATACAAAAAGCTTGCACTTGATGCCTTAGTTATTCAACAAGGAAGATTAGCAGAACAGAAAAGTAAGTTTCCTTCAAGGAGCTTACTGCCTGCTGTTCAAGCAATCCGTCCAGTATCCATTTCTTTTGTTTCTAATCTATAAGCTTCCTTGAAGCAGCTGTTAACAAAGATGAGCTTCTACAAATGGTTAGATTTGGTGCTGAAATGGTCTTTAGCTCCAAGGACAGCACAATTACTGATGAGGACATAGATCGTATCATAGCTAAAGGAGAAGAGATGACTGCAGAACTTGATGTAAAAATGAAAAAGTTTACAGAGGATGCCATAAAGTTTAAGATGGATGACAGTATGTTTATTCCTTCCTGATAGCAATTCTTGGATACTTTCCTTGCATGGCTTACATAATTTTTTTTCTTCACAGCTGCTGACTTGTATGATTTTGGCGATGAGAAGGTATATGCGAACTATGAAGTATTATTTTTTTTGTCAGGCAGATTCTTATTACATAGTACCTAGCTTCATTTTTATTGAACCAATGTTCATTAACTTATTTATAGTATACAATACATTTCATTTCCCTTTAATCAAGTTTCATTTCCTTTTCTTTGATTTTGAAGGACGATAACAAGGTTGACTTTAAAAAAATAGTTGCTGATAACTGGGTTGAACCACCCAGGAGGGAAAGAAAACGCAAGTAAGATGAAATATCGGTTGCAATTGTGCATAGTGGTAGGAACTCATTGTGCTAATACACTATATTGGTGTTCAGTTATTCTGATGCTGATTATTTCAAGCAAACAATGCGACAAGGTGCTTCTGCAAAATCTAAAGAGCCACGGATTCCTCGTATGCCTCAATTGTAAGCGATTATCTGATCTTAAGTGATCGTTTATGTATATGGATGTTATCTAACTTTTTTTGTAACATTTCAGACATGATTTTCAGTTTTTCAACACTCAGAGGTTAAGTGAGTTGTATGAGAAAGAAGTACGATATCTCATGGTATGTTGCTCTCTTGTTTTTTTCTCTATGCCAAATCATAGTTATAGTTGTCAATAAGTTTAAAGGTTAGCACCCTTCCTTTTGCCTTTTGGTATCAGAAATGTGATAGAGTCATTTCTTTCTTGCATGTGTTTTTTTTATAAATATACATTTTTTGTGTATATGTGTTTAGAACAAGGTTATTTATGCTTTTTTGCTGTTGTTTCCATCTAATTTCAGCAATCTCATCAAAAAAATCAGCTAAAAGATACTATAGGTGAAGAGGAGGAAGCTGAAGGTATTATAATTAATTTGTGCATGTATGTATCTTAATGGATTGATCAGCTAAAATTGGTCATGCCATGTGGTGAAACAGATTTGGAAGATCCATTGACTGCAGAGGAACAAGCAGAGAAGGAGCAACTTCTTGAGGAGGTGAGTTAATTCGCCAATATTTATGCAGATAGTGCCCGTCTTATGTTCTTATTGTAGGGGTTTTCAACGTGGACAAGGAAAGACTTCAATACTTTCACTCGAGCGTGTGAAAAGTATGGCCGCAATGACATTAGGAATATAGCGTCGGAGGTGGAGGGGAAAACAGAAGAAGAGGTAGAAAGATATGTCATGGTCTTCAGACAGAGATACAAAGAATTAAATGGTACTTTGTTTTTATTGCACATTTAGTGGGTTCTCTTTGGCTTGTGACAATAGGTTTGAGCCTCTCTAATTTTATTGAATGTTCAGACTATGACCGTATCATCAAGAACATAGAGAGGGGTGAGGCCAGAATCTCACGAAAAGAAGAGATAATGAGAGCAATCGGCAAGAAATTGGACCGCTATAAGAACCCATGGTTGGAACTAAAGATTCAATATGGCCAGAATAAAGGAAAATTGTATAATGAAGAATGTGATCGTTTCATGGTATTAAGCCCTCTTCACTTTTTGATTGTAGCTTCCATTTTTCACATTTTAACTCTGTTTATTGTTTCAGTTGTGCATGGTGCACAAACTTGGTTATGGCAACTGGGATGAGCTCAAGGCAGCATTTCGCACCTCACCTTTGTTTCGATTTGATTGGTTTGTCAAGTCCCGGACAACTCAGGAACTTGCTAGACGCTGTGATACCCTTATCCGGCTCGTGGAGAAAGAAAACCAAGAATACGACGAGAGGGAAAGACAGGCACGGAAGGACAAAAAACACTCTAGGGTACAACTCATCTTATACTTCCGTGTCTTAACTTCGTGGATCATGCAGTTGCTTTGGTATAATAATTGCTTTTATTTCAATGCTTTTTCTAGACACCAACAAAGCGGTTATCAAAGGGACAGGCTAACGAGACTCCTGCCTTGACCTCCCTTAAAAAGAGAAAACAATCATCCATGGACGACTACATGGGCTCGGTAAGCCCCAAATCTATACAAATTACTGCATATGATTGTTAGCAAACAAGTAATATCTTACTAACAATTATTTTTGCAATTTGACTTTGTTAAGGGGAGGCGGCGGCGATGAGACGGTACAAATCTTATTTTGGAGCATGATGTAGATGTGAACATTTTGCCACCTTAAACCATATTATCCCTTAGGAAAAAAAAATTATGTTATTTGTATTTTGCTACTTTCATTCCATCACTACTGGGACAAGAATTCTATTTTATTTTGTAATTGAGTGTGGTAGAACACATCTGTTTAAAAAAGAAAATGTCAAAAAAAGAAGGATAATTAGAATCATAACAAGACACTGATGGTATTTGAGACTGAGCATTTGGGAAGCCGAATGATGCCCTTCATTTACAATAACAGATATTAATTGCAAATATATTGTAAAACTTATTTGATACTACAAGAAATGTGATGGTCGATTGTATATGTCAAGATTGTTGATTGTGTAGATGTATTGCATTTTATTTACTTATTATTTTAACTAGCATTAGGTATCCTGTTCTTAATATCGATTATATGTTTGGTCTTACGAAAGTTTCATACTGGCTAATCTAGTAGTACTCTTGAGGGGTAGTCTAATGGCTCATTATTTTAGGTTTGTCATTTTACCTTAGCAAAATATTCTACATTGAGTCGTAATTGAGAATTGAACTCAGGATACTTTGGGAGACTGCATCAGCATTCTGCTGCCGAATCGTAGCCCTTCAAGAGTTTAAAAAAAAACTGAAAAAACACCTAAGAATTCTCACAAGAAAAGTTGATTGTGTCAAGAATAAGTTTGATAATTAAATTTGATTAAGAGCATTCACAACTTATTTCTATTATAACATTCACCGCATTATTATTAAAAAGTATGAGGTTTATTAAAAGTATGAGGTTTATTGTTACGCATTCATTATAACAATATATCTTTTTCACTTCTATTTTTTTTAATATTAACACTTATTATTTATGAATCTCATATTTTTCTCAATCATTTTAAAATTATATTATATTAAATAAATATATTTTAAAATATTAAAATTATTATTATTATAATACAAGCCCAAACTATTAGAAAAAAGTATGTATAAAAATTAAATTATTACCATTTAAAAATAATAATAATAATAGTATTAAAAAAATACACTCATTATTTATTATTTACCCATTTTATTTCATTTTTAATTTTAAAATTTATATTTTTTTAATAAATAAAATTAAATTATTACCGTTTTAATAAAATCTTGAACACGTTCAAGATTATGAACGTGTATAACACCCCTTTATATTAGTTTTGAGTGTGTTATATCATCCTCATTAATGGAGCAATGTGGATGTCCTAGGTTGGGTTAAATTTCTATATCATTGCCTAAAAGAAAAAAAAATCAAAGATTTGAAAATCTATTAAAAAAAATCGAAAAGACTTCCTCTAAAGATATTTTATCTTGACAATTTAATTGCCCCATCTAAGATTTCTTAAAGGGTTAATTTAATATTAATAAATCTATATCCTGTATTGTTTGACAATTGGACCCTACACTTTGGGTTGTATTGACATAAATTTACTGCCAATAAATTCATTGACAATTTAATCCAGCTAGTAACAAGAATGCAAATTCAATATTATTAATCCCTCAGTCATTACACCTTTATCATATTTTTTTTGTCACGTACATTTGTTATAAAATTTATTCTCATAAAATGAAAATTGTATTAAATATTTATATATAATAAAATATTAAATGTGCAATGCCCATTCATTTTAACTATTTAAATAAATATTTTTTAAATTTATTCAAAGGTAATAGATCGTTGAGACTTTCCTGGTAAAAAAAAATTAATAATCCCAGTTAGTCTCATTAGTTAGCGGTGACCGATCTGGTTCCACGGAAGTTTTTCATTGGTCAGGGTAAATCAGGAAGTGCACGCGGCGGTCAGCTCAGAAGCCAGTATCTTTTGATTACGCCCCTCATTTAGAGGAAAAATTCCTATAAATATGCTGTAGTTGGAGTTCAAACCATGGGTACCTGGGAGACAACCTGAATATCCTATCACGATATCATAGCCTCAATGACATTAAAAAAATAACACATCTAGATATTTCAATGCTAAATATTTATAGCTTATTTTTAGGATATTTAAGATTTTTTTTAAAAAAATCAATCCAATCTAAATCTAACAAGAATGCAAAGACCCTTAATCCAAATTCGAACTCAAATAATAACTTAATTAAAAATAATTTTTTTACTATTTTTTTCTATAATTCTTTTCTTTTATATATGTCATCATTATCATACTAATTTTAATATTAATATACAAATTTTAATTTTTAAAATAAAATTTAATTTAAGCAAAAAAAATCAACTAAACTTTAAATTTAGGTCAATCAAAACTCAATCCGATCCTAACACAACTCGAAAATCCTCCAACTCGAACCTGACCCCAATCTAAAAACCCCCCAACTTGAATCCGATATTTTTCGGGTTGATTCGAGTAAGGTGAGCCATGTCAATTTTTGATACCCCTAGGTATTTCATAAGCAATCAGGGTTGAATTCACACATAGAGCACATTTACGACAATTAAACTTCTAGTGAAGCTGGAGCGTCACGTCAGAAGTCATCGCGCTTCCTGATTTACTTATGGGTGAATTGTAGGATTAGACCATCTATTCCAAAATTAATCGAATCGTACATCTAGATACTTGATATAAAAAAATGTTAAATATTTTTATGGATAATAATAAATGATCCGGTTTGAAATCTTACCATGATGATGCGGCGGTAAAAATCTATTTTGGCATAAAGAATGATGGCATCGAGGTCTTCTCATAGTACCACAATTTAGAATAGCAAACATCAAAGGGCCCACCGGGGATTGTCCCAGCGAGACCACTCTGATGCTTAAGTTAGCAGAGAGGTTTGAAAGCAGCTAAAATAAGGTAGAAGGATAGAGAAAAGAATAATCCGAGAATCCCCTAATACCTTCTCTTCCCCTTACTTTTATAGAGAGAAATGAGCCTCCACCATTAAGGGGTCATTAATGGGTCGTTAAAGGATTATGAGAAAAAAAACCTAGAGTCTCCCCATTAAGGATCAATAATGGGCCGTTAAAGGACCATAAGAAGAAAATTCTAGAGCCTCCCCTGTTAAGGGGTCATATTCCTTATGTTGACCAAGTTATCATTGTACAAGCGACCCGATCTCCATATTGACTGGGTTAAAAACCCGTTATAATTCAACAATAACAATAATAACCAAGTCTTATCCTTTTATACCATTGAGCTCTATCTTCTATTATATCATCATCTATACTTAAATAAATTTTATCTTATTTTATTGTTAGTAACTAAGTATTTTTTGGTCTTCCTCTTCCTCGTTTGATATGTGTACTTGTCATAGTTTCACATTATCTAACTAGAGCATTTATTGGTCGTCTAAGTACATACCCGTACTATATTAACGTGTCTCTCAGAATTTTTTCTCAATAGATGTAACTCTGACTTTTTCTCTAATGCTCTCATTTTTTATTCGATCCATTCTCGTATGTTCACACATCTACCTTCTGCTCATATGTTCGAGTTATAGCCAAACATTCAACTTTATATAACATAGTAGGTCTAACTGCGGTTTTGTAGAATTTTCTTTTAAGTTTTAGATGTACTTTACGGTCATATAAAACACCTGATACTCTCCTTCATTTCAACCATCATGCTTGTATTCTATGTAAGACACTTCTTTCAATCCCTCCATCATTTTACAAAAATGATCTAAATATCTAAAGCCCTCGGTTTTAGATAACTCGCCATTTTCTATCTTAACAATTGTCTCACTATGTCTAATATTGTTAAACTTAAATTCCATATATTATGTCTTTATTCTACTAAGCATAAAACCTTTCCCTTATAGTGCTTTCCACCAAGATTTTAGTTTAGCATTTACACCTTCATGTGTTTCATCCATTAAAATAATATCATATGCAAACAACGTGCACCACAGTAGTGTGTCTTGAATATGCGCAGTGAGTTCGTCTATAATTAGTATAAAAATATAAAAATTTAAAGTTGATCATGATATAACCCTACCTTTATTAGAAATGCTTCAGTTACTCCGCCTGAAGTCTTACTTTAGTTATTATATTCTCGTATATATTCTTAATTAGTTCAATATATGCTACGCTAACATATCTTTTTTTTAGAATTTTCCATATAATTTCTCTTAAAACTCTAGCACAAGCTTTTTCTAAGTCAATGAATACCATGTGTAGATATTATTTTTACTCTCGATATTTTCAATTAATTGTCTAAGAAGATGTATAACTTCTATTGTCGACCTTCTAGGCATGAACTCAAATTGATTTTTGGTCACCGTGGTCACCTTTCTTAATCCTTTTTCTATTATTTTTCCAAAGTTTTATGGTATGACTCATTAGTTTAATACCCCTATAGTTTGTATAATTTTGTACGTTTCCCTTGTTCTTATATAAGGAAACTAAGGTACTTATCTTCCATTGATCAGACGTTTTTTTTATTTTTAATATCATGTTAAATAATTTTGTAAATCATTCAATAATTGTTTCCCTAAGCACTTCCATACCTCTATCGAAATATCATATGGTCCAACGGCTTTTCCACTCTGCATCCCATTTAAAGCTTATTATACTTCTGGAGTTTGAATTCTACGATAAAAATTTAAATTTCTATGCACATTTGACTTACTTAAATTACCTAAGTTAAGTTGGTTATCTAAACTTTTATTAAAAAGTTGATGAAAATACCTCTTCTATCACTCTTTTTATTTTTCCATGGTTTACTAGTGTTAGACTAGGTAGGCTACCTAGAGGGGGGTTAATAGCCCTGTAAAATTTAAACGAACCTTTCTCAATCTTTATAGCTTAAAAACAATCAACACTTGCATAAATAAAATAAACGATAAAAAAAAAAAGAGACACAAAAGGGTTACTTGGTTACAATCGTGGAGGTTGTTAATCCAAGGAAGTTGGAAGTGGACTAAACTCTCTTTCAGGCAGAGAAGCCTCTTTACAACAGTTAACACACTCAACTACAGAACAGAACTCAAGAGGATTCAGTTACAAGTATTGTGTTCTATTTCCTAGGTCTAGGGGTCTTTTTATAGCCCTTTGAAAATCTTATCCTGGGCTATAAGGTTACTCCAATAGTCTTCCTCACGGCTTCTCGTCCCTTGGACCGCCGCTTGCGTCCTTCTCGTCCATCGATGTACTCTTCCGCAGCACCTCGTCCCTCTGACACACCGAGCCCGTCGGCTCTCTCTCGTGCCGTCCTTCTCACTAGCTGTGTCTTTTGCTCGACTTTCTGTGCTCTTAAGTTTCTGCACACTTAGACACAGGGTTAAAAACTAATAGGATCTAACTTGACTTGGTTGATTACATCAAAACTATTACGAGATATCAACAATCTCCCTTTTTTGATGTGATCAAACCCAAGTTAAGTTAGGGTAAATCACAAATAAAAATAGTTTTAATTTTTGCAAGTAAGAAAAAAATTTTGCAAGTAAAGAAAATTGATATTCACTACTCCCCCTTTTGATCACATTAAAAATAGGGTATCTAAAAGTCTAAGGATGAAAAAAAAATTCTAATTGTTAAAAAAAATATAAGTGATGAAATTAAAAAAATAATTTCTAAATAATTTTTGATAGAATTTTTGACCAACATTG
>JBBMJZ010075900.1:0-23505 GCA_037833815.1 Zingiber zerumbet | reverse complement strand
CCGAGCAATCTTCCGCTCCGGCTTTCGTCCCTCGGAACCATCGCACGCTTCCTTCTCGTCCGCCGGTGTACTCTTCCACAGCACCTCGTCCCTCGGACTGCCGTCCTTCTCGCTAGCTGCATCTTCCACTCGACTACCTGTGCTCCTAAGCTCCTACACACTTAGACACAAGATTAGAAACAGCGCAGGACCTAACTTAACCTGTTGATCACACCAAAACCATCCTGGGGTTCCAACATAATGTTTTGAATTTTTATGATTTGTTTTTAAAAAAATGGTTTTAATTTTGAATTACTAAGAGTTGTAATTTTAAGATTGGCATTAATCAATTTACATTTATACTTATCTTGATTAATTAAGTTATTATTTAATTCCAAATTATTAAAAATTTTAAGATCATAATTTGAATTATGAAATTTATTTTGATTATTAATTAAAATTTTATCTTGGTTAGTTGAATCATTAGAATTTATTAGATTAGTTTTATCTTGATTATTAATTTTTTTTTCTAAGTTTAAATTTTTATTTAGATTTGTTGAATTAAATATTATATCAAGCATTTGATCAATTTCATCCATGTTAACTTAATCATTTTATTTAATTGATTTTTTAATAATTTTAATTATTTCTAAATTTGTAAGTTTTAATTTTAAATTTTTAGTATTTAAATTAGAGTTTATCAAATTTTTGTTTATTTTATTATTTTTATTTTCAAGTTTATCAACTTTATCTTATCTAGATTTGAATTTATATTTTTTGAATTTTTAATTAAGTTTGTTGAATTATTCAAATTATCTTTATCTTGATAAGTTGAATTTGAGTTTTTCTAAGAATTTGATTTTTAAAAATTAATCAAATTTAAATTTTTATTTGAATTTTTAGAATTATTTAAGTTTTAATTTAAATTTTCAGAATTATTATTTTCAGATTTATTAAAATTTAAATTTTTATTTGAATTAATTGAGTTTGGATTGATTAGATTTGTTTTATCCAATTTGGATTTATCTTGATTAAAAATTTATTAAGATTATGATTAATTTTTTCTAGATCTATATTTTCTTGATTATCTTTATTATTAAGATTTGAATTTTTTACATTAGCATTTTTATTAACTAAATTTAATTTTAAATTATGAGGATTGTTGGAATTTTTTAAATCTAATCTAGCATGCAAATTTCTATCTAGTTTATTGCAGGAAAATTCTAATTCTCCGTGCGCATGAGTATTTTTAGAAACAATACAATCATGCAAATTTTTAGACCTGTTTTTTTAATGTACTACGATTGAAAAAAATAGATTTACATGAATTATAAAATTACTAACATTTTTCATAATTTTCCTTGTTGGGCATCGATTCTTGTAGTGTTTGAACCCCTAGCACTTGAAGTATTCGATAGGTCCTTGCTCCTCTGAACTCTAGGCATCGATTCCTCCTTTACAATCTGTTAATTGGGAATTAAGTAATTAGTAAATGGATTAGATAATTTAATTCGGTTAGTTGGATGCTTAGCTAATGATTAATTAGTAGATTTATATGGGTGGATTGTTGAAACTGATTTGATATCAAATTAGGTTGATTAGCAATTGATCATGATGGATTTGATTGAATCATTAGATGAATTAATAGGAGATTAATTTGTTATCCATGTTCATGGTTGATAGTAGTATTAGTGTGATCATTAATTAGATTGTTGGATCAGTTCGTATTGGGATATTTGAAGCGTGTTAACAAGGATGGTTATCAGATTAGGTTGGATTAATTTATAAGGAGATTGGCTTGAAGGATTAAACATGATCTACTGAACATGGTGAATTAATTAGGGTTAAACTAGCTTAGCTCTAATTTAAGCGGTGAATTGTATTAATAAGACTTAAATATTAATTGAGGGTTAATCAAAGATCGTGTTCGATTAGGATTACTCTAATTAGTTTGGAAATTTTATTTAGCTATTTAATTTAGATAAAATTATATAAATAAAATATATTGATGTAGGACTTTATTTCGAGATGAGCATCTTAATGTGGGATTGGTTCGCACAATTGACAGATAAAGATGGGTACTTCTTCCTTGGCCTCTTTAGTTATTGAACTTAGTGCATGATTATTTTTGATTGATGGATTAGGTTGCTTTATCTTAAATCCATTCATTTTTATCCTGCTTGATAATTATCTACTTGACCTTAGAAATGATCTAGTTATTTCATATACAACCTTAGTTTTAGATATTTATACTCTGTTGTGTATAAACATGTGGAGTGTACTATAGGGGATATTTTGTTGACTGAATTAACATGTTAATTATGCATATGATGTTGAGTGTACACATGTTTAGTATGTGCTATAGGAGTTACCATGCTGACTGTCCATTTGTATGTTGGGTGAGCACACATGTCTGGTGTGATTATTGGAGGTTTCATATAGATTATACTTATGTTATGATGTGCATACGTCTCTGGTATGACTATTGGAGGTATCATATTAATTATACCTATGTGGTAGGATGCATACGTGTCTGGTGTGTGATAGGTGTTGCTATTTACTGTATTTATTGATTGGTAGACACCTATTGGATCTACACATACTTATAGATTTAGGTGTGTGATGAATCATGTATTGGAGGTACTTATGTTGGTGGTGTTGTTGCATTGATGATGACTGTGTCAGTATTATGATTTTTTACATCATATTTATCATTGTATTGCATGCCGACAACCATTACTCCCTTGTAGTATGAGCTAGTCATCAGTCATATATATGCATACTGACAACCATTGGTCTCTTGTTGTATTTGTTGTCCCGACCTCTTGGCCACATAGGGGTCGTGGTGTCTTGAGGGGTGGACAGGAGTGACCATGCTATATGCATGTGATATGTATATGATGCGCGGTGCATCTCTTGGAGATATATTTACATACATATCTAGTATATACTAGCTACATGTGATTGTGATATGTTGCATTTGCCTGAGATATGATTGTTGCATATGATTGTCATGATTCATATATGTGTATTTATTATATATGTATATGTTGTCATTTATCTTGCTCAGGTGTTACGAACAATCTGTTATTGATCCCTAGTGAGTTTACTGATCACTATATCATATGTGTTAGATCCAGATTAGGTATATATATTTATTATGTCAGTTATGGTTATGTACATTTATTATGTTAGCTATGGTTATGTGCCTTATTATGATAGTTATGGTTATGTGCATTGATTATGTCATCTATGATCATGTTCTTATTTCTCTACAGAAACTGTATACTTTGATCTCCATATTTTATATTGATCATGCACTGTCTATGTCTATTACCCACTGAATCACCCAGACTCACGACCCCTTGCACTGGTTTCCTTTCGCCATGGAGCAAATAGAGGATTTATGGAGTCTCCTAGAAATCATGTCTGCCAATCCCATGTTACATCTAGTGTTTGCTTCCGTTATTGCTTTCACTCACTTTATTAGTTTTAGACTCGTATATGTAATATGTATTTCTATGTGGATTTTTAGACATGTGGCGTTCTTTTGTTTTGGTTATGTACTTGTTGTGTTTAAGTCATGTCGGCACGCAGTTTGTCATTTTGGATTGTGTAGCTTTCCTATGTCTTCCGCTGTATTCTTGTTATAACCGTGTGGGTTGTTTATTATTTTATTTTCTATTCCAGCTATGTAGGCTATGTATACAACTGCGTGGTTGTTGATTCAGCCTTGTTGGTTGCATATTAAACTGTGTAGTTGTATTTTGTTTCTAACCGTGTGGATTGTAGGTTATTATACTTATACAGTCAGGTGACTATGTATTCAGGTTTCATTTGTCACTATTACAAGAAAGACACTATCCGTTTGTCAGGCAGGAACTCCTCTAGGACGTGACATACTTTGCATGCATCATTCAATTCAAAGCTAAGTATATGGAATCTAAAACATGGAGAGTTAAAGCTATTACAATTCATCCAAACATGAACTCATACACACGATCAAATGATCGAACCAACATGATCTGATCCAAACATGAACTACGTGAAAGCATTTTAAGAAAGAAGTATACCCTTTAAGAAAGAAGTATACCCTTTAGTAAAATATAAAGTGTGAGTAATACCCTTTAATAAAATAACAAAGTATGATGCATAATTTTTAAAAAATAAAATAAACATGCTTTTTTGATAAATTACCATTTTAAAACTCTAGATGGTAATATATATTTTATTAAGCTACAAGTAAAATGAAAAACTCCTCAACTTTCAGAGGTAAATTATAATTTTTCACAAAATTATAATATCTAAAAAAACTTAAATGTAAAAATATTATATCTAAGGAACCTTCAACGCCTATTCGGATGTTAATGCATGATAAATAGCATAAATTTTGCAGATGAATGTCCAGTAAACGAATCAAGATGAAGAAATGAAATTTAAAAAAAAGTACCGATTAATACTAAGTGGTCCGACCCTACAAAACTTTCTCACCAATCATCCAAATAAATCAAAAAGTACTCATAGAAACTCATCAAACGTTCAACCTTTTTAAGCCCGTCTCTCAGGGAAAGAAATATACTGATTGAATTATACGACTGTCTACAGCAGTTCAAAATCAGATAGAATTCTACACGGTTATGTAAAAGGTAAAAGGTACATGGTAGAATTAAGGTAAATACAATGGATGTCGATTAATGGGGCAAAAACAACAGCATCTCATATTTCCTTTCACCTCTTGACTATTTTAACATGAAACGATACAAACTAAAACTATCAACAAAGAATTAGAGTGTGAATTTCTTGCTTTGCTAGACATCAGTGCCTCCACTCAGTCAATGTTACGCAACCTCTTCTATATACTCTTCTATGTAGTCAACTCTGGAAAAGACAAAATCTGCATCGTTGTGTAACAGAAGAACTGGCTGATAACTGACTAGGGGCGGAGCTATTGTAACTGTTTGTATACTTGCTTAATGAAATTACCCTCGCGCATTTCAGAGAAATAATGGCGTCTCTTTAAACTTGAGGCCTTGAATGGAGGTGAGAAATTCACTTATCATTTTTTTCTTTTTGCTAAATTTCGTACGCGATGTTCCCATTCTCGATCTTCCTTGACAGCTTTATTCCAGCGTGCCTTGAAGGTTTCAAGCTCAGATGTTGACTGCCTTCTGATCTGCAATTTTCACAACAATAGCAAGAAAATGTCAGGCAAGATTATTTAGTCTGATTATGTGGATTTGGTTCCATTATAGAACTTTTCTAAGCAAGGCTACATCACTAGTAATTTCCACAATTCACTTAGAGAAGAAATTAACATCCAGTATTCTAGCTCATGACAACCAGAAGAATTCTTACATGGGTTCGTAAGTCCAAGGATCTTGGGTTTTTCACCTGGAAAGAGGGGAGGATCAGTGATTCCATAAATTGACATATTGCATGAAAATAAAATATCTAGGTTTCAATTTTCAAAATTTAACTTTAGTAAAACATTCTAGATGGTATGGAAAGATAAGATTTTCTATAGGTGCTTTATTCAATTTATCTAAAAAAACTATTACTTTGACAAGCAATGTCTTACTCGATCTTTCAGCAGGTAAGCATGACCAGAAAAGCTTGACGTCTTCTTCCTTTTAAACTACTAAGCTCACCGAATTATCAGCAATCATTCAAAATGTTTCATATTTAACTATTTTCCATTGAGTAACCAAGCTTCTGTATGGTTGCAAGAAATTATGGGAGAAATATTCTAGCACTAGGGACCTTTACAGTAAAAAAAAAGTAATTATTTTTGTACTTGTTTGATCTCTCATGTTTCTTCATTCTCTAGATGCGTCCTTATATGTACAATGTATCTTCGAATTAGAGCTGAAGAATATTTTGTTGGCTTCTGGATTATGTAACATCACATCACAGTAGGCCAATCTGTGGGTTGTGGGCCCAATTGGCATAGCTATGAACCAATTGCAGAAAAATCCTATTCTAAGTTTTTCCCGACATGATTTCGGGTGGTGACGGCTAGAAAAGGAATTGGTGTAATTTTTCGTCAGTAGCAATGTTCTAGATGAGGTTGTGATAAACCATATTTCTTGTGGAAAGAAGGTTTTCTGCTTGAGAAGATCTTTCGATATCTCAGAAGTGCTAAATGTGAGGCTTGCATTGTTTTATACATCAATATTGACAGAGAAGTCTAGGGTTATGATATCCTGGGAAATAATTCCCCTTCAGCACAGCAGGGTCAGCCTACATGGTCAGCTCCACTTCGGTTAATCCAACACACGTGGCCCTGCTTCATATTATATTCTTCTTTTTTTTCTTCTTCTTCTTCTTCTTCTTCTTCTAGATTTTTATATTTCTATTCCTTCCATGGCACCCATGGTGACTTAAGCATCGGAGGAGTCTTGCCAAAATAACCCCTGATGCCCTCTAATGCATATTGATCTATGCAGATCCGGCCACATCATGACAGAAAACTTCTTCATTGATCTCCAGCAAGGCAGTAGATTTTCACCCCCTTATTTTGGCAACAACTGAACATCTGTGATAAATTAGGGCTAAAGATGTTAAGATGGAATTGGCAGAAGAGGATCGGTTCCCTTGCACTAGAGAAATTAGGGCTAAGACCTTGAGATCGGTTCGGATTGCAATATGGTGACTTGAATCAAGGGGCCTCGACAGGATTATCTTGACGCCCTATGACACGTGTTGATCCATGCATGTCCGGCCACATGACAATAGGAAGCTTTGTCATTGATCTCAGAGTAACTTAAGAGGGCCTTTGTAGAAGATTAAGCCAAGGTTTAAAATTTTGAGTCATGTTGAAGTTTCAATTTATGATCGGAATAATACAATTTTGATATCGTATCATGTCGTGCCAATACGATTTCATTACTTTTTAAAATATAAAATATATTAAATAAAAAATATTTAATTAATATTTTATTGTTATAGATGATTACTCTTTAGTTATTTGAGATATTGAATGTCGAGTTTAAAATTTGATATTATCTTATAAAATGTTTGATGCATATTAAGTAAAAACAAGTTAGGGTTAACTAAACTCCACCAACCAGTATGGCACGATCAAATAGGTTTAAACTAATTTAATTTGAATTTATTTAGCTCAATTTAAAATTAAAACAAATTAATATATAGAATAATTTATTCACTAGTAGTAGTATATTACACCAGAAGAAATAAAATAAAAAATGGAGTGGGTATTGCTATAAATAATTCGCTAAAAGATGAAGTTGTAAAAGTAATTAGAATGAAGAATAGGATTATAGCTCTTAAAATAGATGTAGAAAGAAATTATTAATATAATTAACATATATACACCTCGAGTAGAATTAGATAAAGATATCAAATCTAAATTTTTAGATGACCTAGATGAGATATTATAAAATATTTTGTCAAACGAAATGATTTTAATAAATGAACATATAGGAGTGAAAAATTAGAAATATGATAGGGTGCGTAAAAGTTATGGGTTTGTAATAAAAAAATGAAGAAGGGAAAACTATATTAGATTTCGTGATAATATATGAGCTGGTAAAAAAAAATACATGATCACATTCAAAAGTGAAAATAATAGATTGAAAATTTATTTTCTTATGGTTAGAAAGAATAATAGAAAGATTTGTAAACATTATAAAGTCATCCTTACAGAAAATTTAACTACCCAACATAAGTTAGTAGTGTTGGATATGTGCCTCAAGCATAATATGAATAGAAGAAAAAGGTACACTATTTTTAGAATTAAATGGTGGAAGTTAAAGGATAGAAAGCAAAACATATTTAAGGAGAAGGTATGAAATATATGACAACTCAAATATGGAATGGAATAAAATGATATTAAGTTAAAAATAGTAATTAAAAGTGTATTTGATGAGTCAAAGGAACATGCACTACCGCGTACACAATCTTGATGGTGGAATGAAAGAGTCCAGAAGAAAGTGAAATAAAAACAAACCTATAAGGTATTATGAAGGGGAGTCTTGGAGCAACGGTAAAGTTGTTGCTTTGTGACTAAAAGGTCACAGGTTCGAATCCTAGAAACAGCCTTTGCAAAAAGCAGGGTAAGGTTGTGTACGATGGATCCTTCCCCGAGACCCCGTATGGCGGGAGCTTCGTACACCAGGCTGCCTTTTTTTTTTAAACCTATAAGGTATTATACACTTATGAGAACAAGGAAAACTTTAAAAAATATACAGTATCTAAGAAAACGGCTAAAAGAGCAATGAATGAAACCAAGAATGAAACTTTTGAATGCTCATATAAAAAATTGGATAAAAACGAAGAGCAAGGGACATTTACATATGATGTGTGTGATTCACACCTATATTTCCATGGTTGTTTGCCATCTATTTTAGACATTTCACGAGCATATTTGCATATAGTTCTAGCGTATTCATGCATTTTTATCACTTTAGTTCGAGAGATTGCTTGTGTTTATTGTTGACAAGGCCCAAAGATCTTGGTTGTTGGACGCATTTAGAGACGAAAAGCCTCAGTCCAACATCTAGCACGGGCTACCCAAGGTCTATACCACGGTCGAGCACCATACATAGAGGCAAGCCGCGAAAACGGAGCGAAAGTGGAGCGTCCAGGGGCTGACACGGGCAAGTCATGCCACCCAGCACGAGCAAACCATGCCACCAAGCACGACCGTACCAACTCCTGCCTTCCTGGAGTTAGGGTTTATGAGCCAACACGGCCACTCCAACACAGTCATGGCGCGCCAACTCGAATTTGCCCTAAATATTTGGACTTCGTTAAAGACTGAATCACCTTCAAAATCTATAAAAGGAACCCAAGGCCTCCAACTAAAGGATTATCGAAGACACGAGGGTTTGTGACAGAAACCCAAGTTGGGAGAGTTGTCGTACAAGGGGTGGAGACTTCGTCACCGCCCAGAGCAATTGGAGTTCAAGCGAAGACGATTTTTTGTTCATTTCTAAACTCAACTCTTATGTCTTCACTTTGTAACTCCATCATGGAGTAGTCTCCCTAATTTTAGGATTAGAGAGTCACTTGATGATTTGTTGAATGAGTTTAATGCATTGATCCTTATTTTGTCTATGACGTGTTTATCGATTGGTTTTAGTTCGTTTCACTCCATCCATCGTTTGTTGATGGATTTAACTAGATAGTAACCTCGCCAGAATAGACCTAGAGGTGAACCTAAGCCGTTATCATTGCATACAAACATACGATCGGATCAATAGAGAGAGGGGGTCATACTTGTCAGTGAACCCTAATTTCCACCTCTAAAACCAACTTGAGGGCTCGTTTACGAATAGTAGGTATGGGATCAACCTGGATCTCCGGAGTGATAGAAGAAGGTCGATAAGGGCCGCCTACGAAAGTAGATTGAGTATCTCAAAGTAGGGTACAATCTAGAAGTTTGTGTAGCTCTAATGATTCGAGTATTCCCTAAAAGTGATCTCTAGCACGACTATCTCGAAAGTGATTCTCTCTTGAGACTTCCACAATTTGTCACAGAGCTTAAAGAGTCTACCATAATACATTTTATGAGTTGCAATTAGGGGGACACATCGATGTCTTCGTTCTTTTCTTTACCTTATAGACACATCGATTATCCTAAGACGAATCCCTTCATAATCATATGTTGAGATAAGAGGACTTGCATTCACCGACATTCATCATAGTGAAACCAAAAACCTAGAATTGCCTTCCTAAACAATTTTCTCAACCGTTTCTCTCAATCACTTTTGGTTTTTTGCCACAATGAATTCAATTTTTTATTCTCTAGATAATTTGTTTCACGAACATTGTATTACTCAACACGCAGCCCCAGTGGACAATAATTTTTTTTACTTGACAACACTGTGCACTTGTGGTATAACATGCATCAAGTTTTTGGCATCATTACCAAGACTGAGCCCTTGTTGATATCGAATCTTATTCGCAACTTCATTAATCTAGATCTTTTCTTCTCTTCTTTTACTATGTTTACTGTCATTTTCTGTTTTTCCTTTTACAGGTGGGCGACCTCTTTTATGTGAAAATCCACTAGATCAAACGTCGTTCTTGATCTAGGCCCTAAGATAGAGAGGACTTACCGCGCTAGAAGGAACCTGCAAAAACAGTTAGAGGCACAACCGACACCGATCATGACCGCCACAACCTACCTCTAAAGGACTATGTCGCACCTAATACAAGAAGATTACGGTCTAGCATCACGCAGCCTCCAATAGAAGCAAATAACTTCGAACTCAAACCTTCACTGATAAACATGGTCCAACAGCATCAATTTTGAGGCTTGCCCACTAATAATCTGAATCTACATCTTCAGGCATTTCTAGAATTTTATGACTTTTAAATCTAATGGAGCTTTTGCAGATGGCACTGAATTGCGATTGTTCCCATTCACACTAAGAGACAAGACGAGGGCATGGCTACATTTCATGCCCGGAGGGAGCATTACAACATAGGAGCAAATGCAGCAGCGTTTTCTCAACAAGTTCTTCCCTCCTAGCAAAATTGCACACCTTAGGAACCTGATCACAAGTTTTGCACAGAAGGACGGATAGTCTTTGTTCGAGACATGGGATGGATTCAAGGGACTCCTACAGCAGTGCCCTCACCACGGACTAGAAAAATGGTTAATGATACACGTTTTATAATAGAATAACCTATTCTGTCAGGGTTTCATTAGACTCAACGGACAACTAGACACTTGACAAGGCCTACAACATCATCGAGAATGTAACAATGAATCGTCATCAATGGGTCAACGAAAGAGGTAATCCGATAGTATAAGTATGGGGTAAGTGCTCTTGACCTAATTTCTACAAAGATGGATACTCTCTCAAAAATGCTAGATTCTCTTACTGTTAATGTCGTAAACATTGCTGAGATTTGTGGCACAACAGGACACATGGCCGTGAACTGTCGAGGGGGGATCGCACCTTCGTGGGGAATTCAGATGGAGCATGTGGACGCAATCAATAGCTATAACCAAAGGATGAACAATCCATACTCCAACACCTACCACACACTAACTTCTCCTATAGAAACAATCAAGAGAGCAGTGGGCAAGGAAATTACTGAGCACCACCGGGATTCCAGCAACCACATAAGTCCAACTTGAAGATATTAGTGGAGAACTTCGTCACGACTCAGATTAAGTAAAACAAGAAATTCAAGCAAATGCACCTAGACACAGGCGGAGTCCTCGAACACAAAATACTAAGATAAATGATTTGTGGATTCATACTAAATTGTTGGAAACTTAATTTGCGCAAATCGCAAGCGCCTCTTCAAAAGCCCCAAAGATAATCACAAAACAAGCAGAGACGAACCCAGTAGAACATTGCAATAAGGAGCAGTAAAACATTAGACGGCCAAAAGGAAAACAATAAGGGAGATATCGTTGATAAGGGAACCCGCACTTCGTCCATCATTGAGGAACACGTTGAAGATTACCATGGTCCCTCCTTTCTTAGGAACAACATGAGGGTTTGTGGCACAAACCCAAGTTGGGAGAGCCGTCATATAAGGAGTGGAGACTTTGCCGCCGCCCAAAGCGACTGGAGTTCAACTGAAGACGACTTTCTGTTCTTTTCTAAACTAACTCTTATGTCTTCATTTTGTAACTCCATCACATAGTAGTCTCCCTATTTTAGGATTAGGGAGTAACTTGATGATTTGATAGATGAGTTTAATGTATTGATCCTCGTTTTGTCGATGGCCCATGTGTTTATTGATTAGCTTTAGTTCGTTTCACTCCATCCATCATTTGTTGTTGGATTCGAATAGATAGTAACTTAGACCGAGAGGTGAACCCAAGTCATTGTCATTGCATATAAATATACGATCGAATCAATAAAGAGGGGGTTGTACTTATCGACGAATCCTAATCTCCGACCTCTATAACCAACTTGAGAGCTCATCTACGAGTATTAGGTAGGCATCCCGTGTGACGGACAGTATCAAGCCCGGATCACCGGAGTGACAGAAGTAGGTTGATAAGGGTCTCACGAAATAAGGTAGCGTCTAGAAGTTCGTGGAGCTCTAGTGATAGGAATATTCCCTAAAAGCGATCTCTAGCACGACTACCTCGAAAGTAATCTTCTCTCACGATTTGTCACATAGCTTAAAGGGTCTACCTAATCCACTCTATGAGTTGCGATTAGGGAGGACACATTGGTGTCTTCGTTTTTTTCTTAACCTCATAGACACATCGATTACACTCAGACAAACCCCTTCATAATCCTATGTTGAAATAACAAGACTTGCATTCGTCGACATTCATCATAGAGAAACTAAAACTCTAGAATTGTCTTCCTAAACATTTTTTCTCAACCGTTTTCTCTCAATCGCTTTTGGTTCTTCACCACAACGCATTCAATTTCTGATTATCTAAATAATTTGTTTCACATGCATTTTGGTACTCAACACGTAGTCTCGAACGATAATTTGTATTACTCGACGACACCGTGAACTTGCGGTATGGCACACATCACAGAATAGCTAAACTGAGAAAGATGAAGATAAGCTAAACTGAGAAAGCGGAAGATAAGAGATTTTATCCAAATAAGATGTATTAAAGATAAATATAATAAAATACAATTAACTAATGAGGGGATAAAGAGCAATGAAAGATATATTTTCATCAACTTTTTAATGAAGGTTTAGGTAATCAACTTAATTTAGGTAATTCAAATAGATAGTATAGGAATTTACATTTTTATTATAAAATTCTAACTTCAAAAATAGAACAAGTTTTAAATCAATAGAGGTATGGAAGTGTCTAAAGAAATAAGATATTAAATGACTTATAAAGTTATTCAACCTAATATTGAAAACGAAAAAAATGTTTAATGAATGGAGAGTAAGTACTGTAGTTCTCTTATATAAAAAGAAAAGAGATGTACAAAATTGTGTGAACTATAAGGGTATTAAACTAATAAATCATACTATGAAACTTTTGAAAAGAGTAATAAAAAAAAATTAAGAAAGAAGATCACACCAAAAATCAATTTAAATTCCTATTTGGAAGGTCGACAATAGAGCTATTCATCTTTTTAGGCAATTAATTAAAAACTATCGGGAATAAAAGCAAGACTTAGTATTCGTCGACATAAAAAAAGTTTATAATAAAATTATATAGAGCATTCTATAAAAGAAAGTGTTAGCATAACGTATATTGAACTAATTAACAATATATATGAGGATATAATGAAAAAAGCGAAGACTTCAAGTGTATTAATTGAAGTGTTTCCCTATAAAGATAGGATTACATTAAGAATCAACTCTAAATCCTTACCTTTTTACACTGATCATGGACGAACTCCCTGTACACATCTAAGACACGGTACCATGGTATATGTTATTTGCAGATGATATTATTTTAACAGATGAGATACGCGAAGGAGTAAATGTTAAACTCAAACCTTAATGAAAAAACTAGAAGTAAAAAAGTTTTAGGCTTAATAGAGTAAAGACAAAATATATAGAAATTAAGTTTAACAATATTAGATATAATGAGATAATTGTTAAAATAGAAAATGATGAATTGTCCGTAAATGAGAGTTTTAAGTATTTATGATCAATTTTGCGAAAGGATGAAGAGATTGAGAAACATGTATTATATAGAACACAAGTGATTAAAATATAGGAAAGCGTTAAGTGTTTTTGGTAATCGTAAAGCACTTGAAGAAAAATTCTACAAAACAACGATTAGACGTTATGTTTTATGGAGTTGAATGTTGAGTTATGACTAAAGTATAAGTAAAAGATGAGAGTTGAAAAGATAATGATGTTAAACTAGATGTGCGTATATACGAGGATAGATAGGATAAGAAATGAGAATATTAGAGAGAAAGTTGAGGTTACACCTTGAGGAAAACTTCCGAAGACAAGTTTAAGATAATACTACTTAGATGATAAATAAATATTCTAGTTAGGTGATGTGAAACTATGATAAATATGCATATCAAATAAGGAAGAGAAACACCAAAAAAAATTAGTTAGCAACAATTAAACAAGATAAAATTTATTTAAATATAAATGATGATATAGTATGAGATAAAACTCAATGGTGTAAAAGAATCCATATAGTTAACCCCACCTAGTGGGAACATTAACGAGGAAAAAAATTAATGAATGAAAGTAGAAAAAATCAAGGGAAAAATTAACAGAAGAAAGGAATTATCTTTTAAAGAATAAATTTGTCTAAAATCAAAGAAAAAAGGAAATAGTAAAAAAAACATTAAAAAAAATAAAAACTACAAGGTCGCAGCTGCCCTATGACCTCACGGAGGTGGCTTGGCGATGCTAGATGGAATGGAAAATTCCACTCATACTGACCAGCATAGCTTGTTATTTAAATCCTTAGGTGGGGCAGTGTTTGGCTAGTTTTCATTGTAATTTTGTCACATTTATAAAGGCATGGATCTTTGCCCAAGTAGAGTGGGCTTGCATTAGATCATGGTAAATTGCATTTGTCTTTTTCATGTGATTGTGTTATTCTACCGTATAAGCATTCTACCATGAAAGATAGTTCGGTGCACGAAGCTCTAGTCAATGCGGAGTCCGGTGAAAGGTAGCAATCTTACCTGCATTGCAAAAGGTTATTCCACGACTCAAACTTGTGACCACTAGGTGACAAAGCAATAACTTTACTGTTATGCCAAAGTTTCCCTTCAAAATAAGCATTCTACCATATAGCATTATAATAGAGGTGATTCCGCATTTTAAAGCATACATGATTTGAGTTTGTGTATCGTCTAAGACAACTTCTAATCTCACAGGCCATGCTAGAATGGTCTCCAATGCCGATAAGTGATAACCTCAATAAGTATTATTAAAGTCGAGGCTGACAGATTGGAGTAATGCATCTAGGACTTCAGAATGGAAGGAGTAGTCAACACATAAAACAAACAGATAATCAAAAATGGAAGTGACTTCAATAAACACTAATAGTTGTCTATCAAGAAGTTTGATGGGAGGACCACTTTATCTTTGTAGTGATTGAGCCTATCAAATATGCTAATGCAACAAAGCTTGTGGGACACTTGACAAAGAGAAGGGCAACACCAAAGAGTGATTAATAGACAATGAAGGCAAAAAAAATTAGTGTCAGATTATGTCTTTCCAATAACATTGTTCAATAGTAACCAGTGGGACTATAAGACTATAGGACAGGGTGTCATACAGAGATTGAAGGACCATTACATGCCTAACAATGTTATCATCTGAATCCATCTTAAGATTACATATAACATATGATAGAAATTTGATGGAGCATTTGAATATATTCCAATGCCTGAATGAAGGATCTGACAAAGATTAGGGAGAAGATCTAAGATGATGACTTGGTGCAGGCATTCATAGTTGTGCAGCTCATTCAATTCCTTTGTGGACACTCTCTTAGTTGGCAAGAGAGGCTGCATGAGGAGATGAACAAAGATAATGTTGGTCGAAGGAAATAAAAATTATAGTGTCAAATTTGAAGGAAAGTGCACTAGTCACTTGTGCACATCATATCACAATAGCCCAGTTTGTGAGTCAATGAGGCCCAATTACCCAGCTCTTCTCCAAGCAAAAAATTTTATATTAGGGGTTTTTCAAACATGGCTTTCTGTCATGACAGAAAGAGAAGGGCTTCTACACAACATTTTGAAGCCTAAGAGATGTCTTGGGATGTTTAGAGGTTGTGAGAGGCCATATTTCTAGTATAAACTAGTGTTTTCTTCGCAGACAGCTTTTGATTGCTCCTTAGTGTTAAGGGTAAGGTTTTCATAGGTTTTTCTATTAAGAGAAGGATCTGGTGAAGCTTGAGAAGGCTTTTGTAGAAGGTGACAAAGTGTATTTCATGTACTTATCTCTTATGCCAAACCACATTGATGTGTTCTTGTTCTTTTGTGTTTTTATGCTACTCTACTGTGGAGATGATTTGACATTTTAGGACTAGATTAGGATCTATAAGTTTTGATTTGAGGTTGTGAACTCTAGCAAGTAGTGCTTTCCAAACCCAACAAGTGGTATCTGGGAACTTATGATCCAGCATATTCCATAGCACCAAATATTCTTTTAAAAAATAATACAGTAAAACTGTCTAAATCTAGAGTACATCTATCTGAAGAACAGGCATGTTTTGTACACATTTCTCAAAATCACGTGTTGCAACTCTAAAGAAATATTATATTCCTAATCTACTTCAGTTATCACTCATCATGGAATAGATTGATTTGTCAAAGAGACTTCTTTTCCGATTCCTATTTCAATAACTTCCACTTTGTGTGTTTTTTTTTCAGCATTTCTAGCTGTTGTTGGGTATTTATTTATTTTATTATTAAATTCATTTTGAAGAGGGTATGGTGATATTAAGTTTCTTTCATTGTCACTGGAATAGGACAATTCTCCTATCTCAGCTAGTTAATCTGACAGTTATTTGCAGGTTTGAATACAGTCAATGCTTCTCTAACCAAGTTGCAAAGAAATGAATCTACATGGTAAATTTCTTTGTTTTTGAATAAATGTTTCTCACATGAAGGATCCATATGCCTGAGCAAACTGGTGGTGAAATAAGAATGCGAGCTCAGCTGATTAATAATAAAAGTGGGAGTTCAACCTTTAGCTATATGCAGCAACTTAACATAAATTTGAGGATCCATAAGTAGATAATATAAATATTTCAAGCACAATGATTAAAAAGAGTGGCACATAACTTTTGCACAAATCAATTGTCAGTATGTTGACCAATATGTTTTAAATAAAACTGAAAGAATGTCGTGCAAGGCTTAGCACCTTTGAAGATCCTCCCAAAGTGGGAATTCCCTTGTGAACAATGAACTCGGTGTCAATTACCCCAACTTTCTTGGTTCGGTCGCCCTGAAATTCATAAATCAAATAAAATAAGATCATTTTAGAGTCAGAACCTCAGGAAACTCCATCTCATAGTTCTGCATCAAAATGAAAGAATACAGGATGAGTAGTTAATTTATTCAAACAAATAGATCAGTAAATAATTAAGGAACTAACTTGTTCATACATTAAAGAAAATGAAGTATGAAATGATTATTCAACTAGTGAAGTAAAGAAGAAACCACTCTCTGTTCATTTACCTGAGCACAATAACCAAGCTTCATGTCCAAACCCCACCCATGTACCAAATCATTCTGTCAGAACAAACAATACTTCAATACATGCTACAGAGCTTACAGAAGTGACTTGTCTTCAAGTATCAACCATGATGCCAAATAATTGGGGAAAAAAGTATAAAAATAGTATAGAGATGGGACCACATCTAATAAGACAATTAACAACTCAATTAACCTTTCTACTAATCTTTTTTCCATTACATTATTTTCAACACAGCAAAAAATCAACAATAGATTCAAGAGGAAAATCAACCTTTCAATTAGTATTTTGTTTTAAAAAATATATTTTTCTTGATAACATTGATTACAGAAGTATTCAAAAATCTCCTGTCATGTATGACCATAAAGAAGACAATATAGGTCAATAAGGCAAATTTTATGTGAAAGGTCCATATTACAAAGACAAGGGATGCTGAAAAATTAGGCAGGCCACATAACACCCAAATGAAAATTTTAGATAATTTTGTAATTTCTTTAAAGATATTGACAAACATGATAGACAATCTTTAAATGTAATCAAATTAAGGGAATTTGAATCACCAAGACTACATGGAATTCCCAGATATGTTTAGTGGAGAGTATTCTTATAAATGCCTAGGATCAATTGAAATTTCAATAAAGAACAATAGAAACAGACTTATATTGAACAACTTTCTATGTCTGACATCTCAAAAGTTTTGTTAGTATATAGTTAAAAATATAATTTTTTTAAAAAAAAAAGATGGAATTGTCTTTTAGACATACAATAACAACAATCAAGCTTTATCCCACTAAGTGGGGTCGGCAGTTGTCGTGTAGACATAATGCAAACAAAATGACCATAGTATCTAAGTCGCAAATCAAAATGTGAATGTATTACCTGTATGAGATGCCATACACATTTCCATGCAGCTCGAGAAAAGACAGGAGCCATCCCTTCAATCCATCTGACATGCATAGGATAACCAAATAAGTATAGTACAAACTCAACTTGAGAACAACCCAAGATTCTCTATGCCTGGGCAAGTTACCAATCTTCCTAAAAGAGCAATTCACAATCATGGTGCTTATTTCCAGGAATAAACATGAGGGAGTAATTTTTACAAAAAACGAGGAGCATGGAATAGGTTAGTAATCCAAAAGTCTTTTACTTGACTTTTACAGACAAGAACATTCACATGTAAAGAGTGTTCTAAAAGAAAAGTTTTCCTATTTCTAATTAAAGATAATTTAACAAGGGAAGTGGTTATGAATGGACAAACAGTTTTAACTTGCAAATTAAATGGCTTATTGATATTGGATATGGATCTTGCTCCAGCTCAGCCATGCCCACGTGGCTTTATTCTAGGTCAACTGTTTATGTATCTGAAGATCTCTAGTTCAAGGACCAACCTTACAGACCAGGTCAGCAAGTCGGCATGTTTGAGAGCCGAGTGGATGGCATCTGTTAAGCTACCTGAGCTCTCCTTTGGCTACTTAGAACTCCCCGATTTCTCCCCTCCAAATGCATGAGACTCCTCAAGATCTCAAAACTCTCCAACTTCTCCTCTGACGAGCTGCTCTCCAATTTCCCCAAACTCTGCTCTGACTTCTTGAGGGTGCTTTGGTCATGATTAGTATGACCTTCCATTTTGTCTAGACAATGGCCCCTATTCCGATCATTGTAGGCCAAGACTATACTGCAACATGATCCCTAGCAGATATGGTTCATCCCTAGATATGGTCTCTCATCTACCTCTGCCTATAAAAACCCATGTATATTCACAGTAATCTCTTTGCTCCCACCCTTGAGTGTCTTAAGCATCGGAGGGGTTTTGTCAGACAACTTTGGAGCCCTCTAACACTTTTTCTAATGTGCGTAGGTAGGGCATCTTCGACTTTGGTGGGACAGCCTCCACCTTAATAGCATCTACATCACCCAGCCTCTGTGTCATTATCTGCCAGTTCTACATCCAACCTTAGCAGTGGATTTCTACCGCATCACTTATGATTCATATACTAAGATTCAGTTAACATGGTGATGGTACTCCCTGAAATTCCTTACAATCCTTAGGATAGTATGTTCTTTCATGCACAAGACATTATTGGACAATGCAGAGGTATAGGTATACATAGAGCCAAGGTCAAAAAATTTAGTCATGCTGAATTTTCAATTTATGACCGAAACGATATTGTTTTGATACCATATCATGTCGTGCCAATACGATATCAATACTTTTTTAAATATAAAATATATTAATTAAAAAAAATATTTTTATTAATATTTGATTGTTATAGATGTCTTTTCTAATAATTTGTCTCCACTTTCATCCATATAGAGATTTTGATCAACATAACAATCCTTAGTCCTTGTTATTTATTTTGTAAATAGATGTTGCAAAAGAAACCCACTAAAGAGAGACAGAAATTATCAGAGGAAAAAAGCATTAATTCTCAAAAAATTAAAATATTGAAAGAGGGAAAAAAATTACCACACTAAACCCTATAAATATCCTAAATGATAAAATAAAAGATAAGAACCTAAACCCGAAAAGTAAATTTAAAAGAAAAAAGAAAAAAAAAATCAGGCCATGGCCTAAGCGAGGTTGTGGCAACCTCACGGAGGTCTTCGCGAGGCCACTTCCCCTCATAGCTTTGCTGGTGCCAAAAAGGTATTGGTGTCGGTCCCATGCCTAAACAGTTATAATCATTCATTTCAGATGGCACGGGTAGGTGGCTAAATTGTTGCATAGAACATTTGATCATTCAGATTAACAATAATGCAAGTTTCTTGCTTCCGATAATTTAAATATTTTTCCAAAAGCATCACATATAATATGATACAATTAAATGCATAAACTAATCACCTTAATTGGAAATCTCCATCAAAGACAACCACTCAAGTTCACATTTGTGCATGATTCCTCATTGCAAAATGGCTATATCTTTATAACCAAGGGAATCACAGATAACAAAGTTTGTAACACACAGCAATATCAATGTTACCATGTCAGCACATATAGAATCCTAAATACAAATGCACACAAATGATACCAAGCCTTCTTGAAATAAAGTTTAACATATCTTTTAGATAGCTGAAATTATCCTTTAGTCAAGTTGCTCGACATTAAAATTCTAAGTTGAGTTTTAATTTAAACTTTATCTTATTGCAAAGAAAGTTGGCAACACATATATCTTTCTCACTATGAAAATATCAACCTTAATTTTAAAAAACACAAGGTACCAACCACTTTATTCTAATTCTAACCAAAGCACTATCTTTCTTATTGTTACTTGTTAGCATAACATGTAACAAATATTCATTTTGGGAGATTGAAATGATATATGAGGAGATTATGTTCATTACTTATTGCAGCAACTTCATCTCCCTTGAATCAAAGGCATGAGGAAAATAAGAACCACACCACAATTTCAGTAAGAGAAAATGCTTGTATGTTAAATATGAGAACGTCTTTGAGTTTTGAAAAAGAAATATGGAATGCAGCAAACTTCATCACCAGAATGGAATATAAAGAAACTAGGAAAAAGGAACAACACAAAGTTGCAGTTGATGAGTTCAGATTTTGAGTATGTAGCAAACATATGATGCCCGTGACACATAGATTACCCGGTGCATGGAGGTCCCTGGCTTTCATCAGAGCACTTTAGACTTCCACGATGGTCGTAAACCCGTCTATGCAAAAAGGGAAAAAAATGATACTGCAACCACAACAATGAAGTCTCCTAAAAAAAATAAGGTAGATCACTGTATAAATAACCTGTGAACCTTTGTCATTCTATTTCGGACTGTAATCCGGTGGTGTATATCAACTGAGCGATGAGGATCCAAAGCTGGTTGAGATATTTCCAGACCTTCAGAAGACATTAAATGCAAGTACCTGCATAAGCAATGAAGAGGATAAGTAAATGCATTGTCTTCTGCAAGGAAAAAACATGTAGAAGAAAATTTGAATAGGAGTAGCAATCAGTGTTTCTTAGGTTTCAAAATACACCAGAAACAGAAGAATCTAAAAGCTGACAACAAATAGTAGATATACATTAAAAAGCCAACAAACGATCAATAGTCAGTCTACTGTATTCTTCTACGAATTGTCAAATTCTACTTGAGCTATAATCTTTAGATTATATGCATGCAACTTCATTTTCAAGTAGTTATCTGCAATACAAGATCAAGAACCACCATAAAGAAAAGTCAGCTAGAGAGAATTCACTAGCATCTCGAATAACCTAATCCACTTTTCCACCTATTGCACATCCTATTAGTTACTGTTTGATTGAATTTTCTTTTCCTTTTAGAAAATTTAACTTTGCGGTGAGATTGCTTGGCATCAGTGGGAGTATGCCTTAGTTTGCCTTTGACAACTTGGTTGCGAGTGGTATTAATATACAACCCTATTCAAGTGTAGTTCATTCATTTTTCTGAGGTTCAAGCTATTAGAATGGTAGGCTTAGTGGAACTTTGGTAATACAAGGTTGGACTGATGGCTAGAACAAAAATCATCTCATGAATACCAAAACTTTAATGTTTAGAATAATCTAACAAACTGAAAAACTTAAATCCTGCTTTAATTCCATCAAGAAATATGGAGCTTAATTTACCTATCAAGGTGAAAATTATCCACTCCTAGGTCTTCATCCCATAAAAAGATGTAGTCATAGACAGATACAACATCCGGATGAAGAAACCTCTTGGCAAACCACCTGCACATACAAAGGGAAATAACATAAATGTTCTTAGGACCTGTTGTTCAGTGAGTCTCACAGGAAATCATCATTTACAAACAAAAACTGAGAAGAAGTCTGTATATTAAGTTGATGTGCAGGTCGAGCGCCAAAGATAAATTAAATTATATTGCATAGGAGGAAACAGACATCCTCTTCCTTCAGTGTAACAACAATAACAATGAGTGCCTTACAATATAAAACTAGAAAAAAAAAAAGTAGCAAATTAATTAGCTGTGGTAACAATTTTATCATCAACTTTAAGTTGTAATAATTTCATACACTTGTAACAAGTTTATCCTACTGTCAAATTTTTCTCTAATTAATCCAGTGAAATTCCAAAATGTTGCAAAAATTAAAATTGTTACAAATGTATAAGTGATATTATTTGAAATCTTGTGACATAGAGAGAAACACTCATACTCTACAAATTATCACACCTTGATACTAATCAGATCAGGAAATCTCTCATGTCATTGGTGTCATTCATGCCAATGAGTATCCTGCTTTAACAGACATCAAGATAAATTCAAGTAACATTTCTTATTGTTGATAGCTTATTTCCCTAAAATTTTAAATCAATTAACTAATTTATATAGTGTTATTCTTAATAATAAATAAGATACAAGAAGATTATAAGATTAAATCCATTTTGATATGCATCGAAGTAAAAATAAAAAATAAACATAAATCATTATTAATTCAACTATCTAATTGATATAAATTTATAAGAAGTAGAAAATATATGTGAAAGATGATTAAATGAGTATACCAACTTAAATTCACCTCGACGCTCTTTTGTACGCTTCAATGTGTACCAAAGTATACCTAGCATCTACACAACATAGTGTTGAAACTGTATTGCTTCAATAAAGGACAAATACTCCAGCATGGAATGATACTTTTAAACTTTGGTATTAATACAACTCAAAGTTGCTAACAAAATTGATACGAATCCCATCATTTAAGGGAAAAAAAGTAATTTTTCCTAAAAATAAACATGGCAAAGAAAAGAAACTACAAATTAGAGAGGAACTATGTTCGGAGAAACCACACAACACACAAAAGCCATTGTTTCTTAGTTGTATTTTTCATACCAAAGAAAAAAGAACAATTCATACCATTTTGTCTGGTTACGAGCGACTATGTGTAATGCTTTGTCATTCCACTCAAGATCACACCAACCCTCCGTATTTCCATCATAGTGGAAGAGTATTATGGAGCAATTTCCTGTTGGTTGCTACTCGGAAAACCTAACGGTTCTATTGTACAAAATTTTTGTACAAGGTCTGAACCTTTCCAATCTACCATGTGTTCTTTTAAATTAAACTTGGATCGCCTGCGGAACTTAACACGTATGATCCTAAGTTTAACTTATATGTTATTTTAGGTTTAGACTTGGATCTCCTACGGAACTTAACACGTTTGATCAAAATCACCCTAGGTCACGAAGATAGTTAAATATTTATATCCAAAATTGGCTTCCAGTACTACATGGTGAGGCACTTGGCCTTCTTGGGTATGGGATTATCCACTACTGACTAGACAAAGCCTTTTAAGGAAATTAAATATTTAACCTTCCCATAGTAACCCAAGGTTAACCACTAAGAACAATGGATACACAAGTTCGAAAAAGAAAACAAAAGAACACGATTCGAAACATAAATTCGAAACCTAGAATATCTAGCCTCTTGTG
>JBBMJZ010075096.1:0-23527 GCA_037833815.1 Zingiber zerumbet | reverse complement strand
ACCAACATAAATTATATTTAACACTCCCCTAAAGCATAGCTCAATCAGTAACTATGTGATAGAGGGCTGAATCAAATCTATCTGTTTGTATCTAGTCAAGACTTAACACATGTTTTATGCATGTTGAAATTTTTAGTTATTTATTTATGATAAACAAAACGTATATTTGATTAATAGAAAAACCAAAGCATTCTAATTATTTAATTAATATATATTTTTAAAAATTTTATATAAAAAAATGGACCGAAGTAAAAAGTAAAATATATATTTGATTATTTTTAAAATTTATATTTTGCTTTTTTTAAATTTGCTTAGAGTATCCATATCAGATTCCCTATTTAAAGATTTTACCTTAAATTTTGAATAGGGTAGTTAAAAAATCTTTAGAGCATACACATCAGTTATTCTAAATATACATTTTACTTTAAATTTTACATTTTATCTAAAAAAATCCCTTGCATCAGATACCATATTAGTTCCCTAAATTTAGATTTTATGAACAGTAACTCCCTAAATTTAGGGAATGAAAACGCTACCCTAAACATTAAATGAATAATAAAAAAGCATAGAGGAGAGAGAAATAATAATAAATAAATAAAGATTTGGTAAATTATAGAGTAGCTAGCGTATCATGCATTCAAAAGAGATTCTCTAAATTTAATAAAGTTAATGATTTACCTTAAATTTTAGAGATATTGATAGAGAAACTGATGTGGATGCTCTAAGAGCACGAATTCTTTGATCCGTAAATTATAAATGAGAATGTGGTCCACTGTATTAATTAATTCATTTTGATAAATCCTACATATTAAATAGTTAGAATCTATTATAATCCATCAATCAATAGCACAGTGGATCATTTTTTGATCCATAATTTTCGGACCAGAGGATCCTGTCTACATTCATATGGAGGAAGATAAATTAACTCAATCTGGACACATTAACATACATTGGGATATTTTACATCCACTCTAGTACGAGTGTAGCTTTTTTTGTCCAAAATAAGTTGAGGCAGGCCGTCGGAGTTCGCTGGTAGTAGACAGACTACTCTCTATTCGGCATCATACAGTTAGTTAGTCCACTGTCGATCATCTTCGATCCTTTGTCTCGATTTAAAATTATAATCTAAATAGAAAGAAGATAAGAGTAAATTTTAGTTTGATTATAATCGTGATCTCATCTATAAATTATAGAGTGTAGCTTTTTTTGTCCAAAATATGAGTTGAAGCAGGCCGTCGGAGGCCGCCGATAATAGACAAACTGCTCTCTATTCAGCATCATACAGTTACATCTTCGGTCCTTTGTCTCGATTTAAAATTATAAGATAAGAGTAAATTTTAGTTTGATTATAATCGTGAGCTCATCTATAAATTATAGAATAAACCAAAAGAAACTCAGGGATTGCGGACCGATCTAAGCTCCTCTAGTATCCACTGTCATTGTGACATGATAAAACAGGGGTGCCTACCCTATGCCACTCTTCAGCGTTTGGGGCAGAATGGGTGGGCATATGGGTAATCCAAACAGCATCCACTCTCCAGCGACTTCGGTTATAAAACGCAATCTCGATGTCCAGATGGCGTTCCATCCTCGCCATCGCCGCTCGCCTGCGCTTAGTAATGATCTCCGCCTCTGCCGTCTCCACTGCCACCACTTCCTCTCTGCTCCGACTTCCTTCCCTCCCGCTAAGATTCTGCATCTGCCTTCCTCGTTCCGGCTGCGGGCGCCGCCCCATCGCCGCCTTTGTGGCCATCGCAATGGCCGGGTCCTCGAGCTCCGCCGAGTCCCATCGGCATACTAACCGCCTTGCGTCCGAGCACAGCCCATACCTTCTCCAGCACGCCCACAATCCGGTATTTCTCATCCCTACTATCGCTTACCAACGAATAATTTTGCGCCTTTTGGTGTTTTATCTTCTGGCCTTTCGATTCTATCCCCTCTCCCGTCCGACGAGCCTGTCGCGATAAACGGAAGAATTTGATTGATCTTTTTATTAAAACCTTCGTTGTTTGCTGTATCAATAGAGCTGGCGTCCTTAATTGCTAAAATGAGAAATTAGACCCTCCCTCCCTACCGCTCTCAAGTCGAGAACCCTTTGATAATGATTGAAGCCTCTGCCATCCACGAAATAAATCTGTCTCCTCCTCGTGTTGATTGTTCCATTCGCTACAAAGTCCTAGGCTGACGAGTAGGATAGCCGATAGCGATTATCCTATAGGCTAGCGAGAAAGGAGATTTGAGGAGACAACAAGAAAAGAAACCGAGGAAACAAGGAGAAATCCGTCATTTACCAAAAAAGGAAACTTTATTCAATATCAAGGATCAATCCTCAAGCAACTAAACAGGTTGTTTATATAAACTACAGACCCTAAGACCCAAATAAGGAAAGAAACCCTAATATATAACCTCAATTCCCATCTTATAAAGAAAGGAAAGAGTTTATGCTAGATAAGGAAAAAATGTAATAAAAATCCTAGCAGAAAGAATTTACCAAAACAGGATGCTTAATCCTAACCCATAAATGCCAGGCATGCCAAAAATACACTAAATATCATAAAAATGGAAATTACTAAAAATAGTAAAAATATGTTCAGAGGCTCGGATGAGAGCCTAAACTGTGGTTTTTGGGCCGAAACTTGTGGTTACGGTTCCCTATAACAAACATAGATCTTCCAATTTTGCACGCGTGAGCGTTGACAGAACTTGATTCCGAGTCCCGAATCAAAAGTTATGTCCCTTTGAAGTTCAAGGGGTTATATTAGATTGGGTTGGTCTACATTATAGGCGCACCATTCCAATTTGGCAATTGATACTACTCGTTTAGATTGAGGTTGTTCTAGCACCATTTGCTGGTACATATATTACCAAAAGGCCACAGGTATGTAAATCTAATAAGCTTGGTGCTCAAATGTATTACTTGAAATCATCCTTTGTGCATTGAAAAATATGCCTAGAATGCAGAATCATCTCTATTATAGAGCCATGTAATGAAATCATTGACTCCCATGGTAAGCAATGAACAACTTGAGTGCAATCTAGAAAAATCCCTTTTGCACCATCAATTGGCAAACCAAATTACACAAAAAGAACAAGAGTAATACTATATGGTTAAACTTAAGTAAATGCATTAGGTATGTGTTATGCCCTTTAGATATGGATCGCGTAATGGGACGGTTTATCGGCTTATCGGCGGGATCAATTTTCGTCTTCTTGGTTTTAAGACCTTGACTACCTATGGTGTAGGGAGAGTTTGAGGTTCGTGGGGGATTAGAGAACCTTTCGATCTATGGATTTGATTTCTTTTTTGTAAACTGAATTCATATCTTTATTGCACTATTCTAGTCATTTAAATACAACTCTGGGCGTTCCTTCCCGACAAAGGAAGAAAACAAGCACTGAATAAGAAAGATTTATTCTTACCAAAAATAAAAAGATACTAGACTCAATTCTACTGAAAATAAAAGATACTTGACTCAATTAAAAATCAAGTATTCTAGCTAACTCAATTCTCTTGATATGTACCCTTTTTTCTAAATATGTTGTGCATGTATCTCTTGTATTTGATGGGCTCCACATTCTCTTTTGCTGCATTGGCTCGGTCCATAACATTACTAAAATTGACATCTTTCTTTCAATTTTTTTTCCCTTAGGCATTCCCTCTCAATATTTAGGTTGCTCAAGTAGCCACACTAAAATTGATATCTTTCTTTCAATTTTTTTCACTTTGGGCATTCCCTCTCAGTATTTAGGTTGCTAAGTAGCCACACTAAAATTGATATATTTCTTTCAATTTATTCCCCCTTGCGCATTCCCTCTCAATATTTGTCCTGACGAAAAGCTTTTTCACTGTAACGCAAGGCAACTCTAAAACCTTCGTTGTTTGTTGTATCAATAGAGTTGGCATCCTTAATTGCTAAAATGAGAAATTAGACCCTTCCCCCTACCACTCTCAAGTCGAGAACCCTTTGATAATGATTGAAGTCTCTGCCATCCACAAAATAAATTTGTCTCCTAGTGTTGATTGTTCCATTCGCTACAAAGTCCTAAGTGCACCATTCCAATTTGGCAATTGATACTACTCGTTGAGATTGAACCTGTTCTAGCACCATTTGCTGGTACATACATTACCAAAAGGCCACAGGTAGGTAAATCTAATAAGTTTGGTGCTTGAATCTATTACTTGAAATCATCTTTTGTGCATTGAAAAATATGCCTTGAATGCAGAATCATCTCTATTACAGAGCCATGTAACGAAATCATCAACTCCCCTGGTAGGCAATGAACAACTTGAGTGCAATCTAGAAAAATCCCTTTTGCACCATCAATTGGCAAACAAAATTACACAAAAAGAACAAGAGTAAGACTATATGGTTAAACTTAAGCAAATTCATTAGGTATGATATGAGAGCAAAAATGTCAGAAAACTGGGTACAGGATATTGCCCATTTGTATACAAAAGCCTCTCCAAACTTCTCTTAACTCTTCTCTAACTGCCAATAGCGAAATCAAGCAATACCTGACCTTAAGCGCTCATTGGAAACTGAAGTTCTCATAGTTAAAAACTTCTCCCTGTAGTATCTTTAATTTTCCATGGTTTCCTTATGCACAAACATCATCATATCTTCGACATGCTTCCCAGGTTTGACAAGTGTAGAGAACTTCAAGAATCATCATAGTTGTTATAAACTCCCTAAAAAATTCCTTAAAGCAAAGTTCATGGTTGGGCCACAACTGGTTTAAGCACTAGGCTATGCACCTGTGCTGTTGGTTGCCTACTTGGCCCATATAACTGATCTAACAACTAGAGGTTTATTTGCTCCTGTAACAACATGACAACTATTTTGTCTCATTGTTCAAGATAAAGTCTAGGGAGTATTGAACTCTTCAAGCCATGAATCTTTAAAGATATGCATGTTTTTCTTACATTTTTTAGTCCTTTTCAAAACATATGTTGTGCTGATTCTAATTGTCTTATTACTATCATTGTTTTCTTTCCAAATTCAAGGTTGACTGGTATCCTTGGGGTGAAGAAGCTTTTGAGAAAGCTCGCAAAAGAAACATCCCCATTTTTTTATCAAGTGCGTATACTGAAATTCATGGCTTAATGAATACATGATCAATACGAATTTTTTTTTCTCATGTCCTTTAATTTTGTTTCTTCACATTTTGTTTTGACATGGGTTTTGCACTTGCAGTTGGATATAGTACGTGCCACTGGTAAGATTTCTCATTCATGTACTTGTTTTATGTAATTCAGAATCATGATGTATTGTCTTGATTGATTTTTCTATTCTTAGCAGTAAATCAAAGGATGAATCCTTTGCTAATGCACACTCTCCTAAGATGATTTTGGTCCCAGATGACTCAAAATGGGTTTTGATTTATTGTTGAAAGAATAAATTATAAATTTCCATTATAATCACTCTTTGTTGGGTTGAATGATATCTCACTATGATTGCTATTAGCATCCTGGAAGAGGGTGTCTTATCCATACAATCTTTGTAACTATACATATTGGGAGTAGGAACATGGTATTGCTATGCTATCAGAGATATATAGCCAGTATCAGTTGAACCCCAGTGATACATAATGGCTACTTTAGCTGCTACACATCAGTTCATAGGAGCCCAATAGTTTAACTTGAACATAATTCCTCTCTCCCTCTTCTTTTTTTTTTTTTCCTCATCTTGTATTTATTTGTTTTTCCTTCTTGTCTATTCACACATTTGTCCAATTCTGTCAAAGCTATGAGATTTAGCTAGTGTTACTTTTCTTACGAAGGAAGGTGCTATATGGCACTTGGAGAAGAACTATTTATGCTTCATTTAGGAGTATACTGAAGTATAATTTTAATGTTTATTTTAAGCTACTCTGTCATTCAAATTCTCCTGGTCTGCTCCAGCTAGAATGAAATTATTTACCATGATTTCTCTTGGATTTAATTTCCTTGTAATTGTAGGTGCCATGTCATGGAAGTTGAGTCATTCGAGAATGAAGAGGTTGCAAAAATGCTAAATGATTGGTTTGTTAGCATCAAGGTTGTTATTGTTTTGTACAATGATTATAAAACATATGTATATCTGGTGAATGATATTTTTGCCAAAACACCGTTTCTTTCTACAACCTGAAAATTTATAAAGAAGTTATTGTTAATGTTATCATCATGAAGTAGTATTTGGTCTTAACTATTTGGGGTTGGCTACATAGATCTTATTCCTCCATACAAAGAAATATCACTATACCAACTGAAACTTTGTGAAGGAAAGAAAAGCAAAGCACACTGTTTATCTTTCATACATCAATATAAAATACCAATATTTTTGAACTGTCCTATGTAATTTTTTTTTACTCTTTTTCATTATGACTACTGTTCTATTCTGTGCTTCCATATTATGACTGCCTCGATGTATTGTGTGGGGACTTCTCTGACTTGTTGTTCTCTAAACAGGTTGACCGTGAGGAGAGACCTGATGTTGATAAGGTAATAGAATTATCATAGCAATCAAATTTTCATCTGTCAATCTCTTCTTTCAACTTTGAGAGGGTCCGGAAGATATCCATTTGTACTAAGTTGCATGATTTTTTTGACTTTTGTATGATGAGTTTAGCTTCTATTTCTAATTAAGGTGACCTTTTGTAGGTGTATATGACATATGTTTCTGCACTATATGGTGGTGGTGGTTGGCCTTTGAGTGTCTTCCTCTCTCCTAATCTGAAACCCTTGATGGGTGGAACATATTTTCCGCCTGATGACAAGTATGGAAGACCTGGTTTCAAGACAATCCTTAGGTAATAGACCTTGTCTATTACTGTCAGAGTTGCATGAAATCTAAGAGTTTGTCTTATGTTTTTGTTACTTCTTTTCCCTAGGAAGGTGAAAGAAGCTTGGGAGACTAAACGTGAGATGCTGGAAAAAAGTGGGACTATTGCAATTGAACAACTTTCAGAAGCACTTTCTTCGACAGCTAACTCCAGTAAAATCTCAGATGAGTTAGCTCGTGTTTCCTTAAAAAGATGTTCTAGACAGGTATTTATGGTTTATATTACTCCAGCAAATGTATCTACTAGTTTTATCTCATTAGCAGAATTTCCAACAACTATGCAAAGATATATTATTGGAAGAAGACACACTAATCACCATGAGTAACATTCTAAGTTTGACATGCATAATTTTCTAAAACAATATGACGTTCATAGTTGGAAACTAGTCTCTTCATCCACCATTGAATTAGAAGTTATTAAATGATTACTCTTCTTGGTAATCTTGTTACCTTAAGGGATACACTCATGATGGATGACCTTTCAGTTCTTAACTGAATTGAAATTCTCAAATTAGCTCTTTTATGCCATTCCCCAGCTCCTTTGTGGTTGAAAAGTTTAGTCATATTAGATATGATAATAGCCAAAGTTTTAAAGGATTTCCCCACACTAAGATTTCAATCTTTAATAAGAATGATGCAATTTCAGGATTGTTCCATGTGAGGAGTCGGCATGCTGAGATTTTTAATCTATAATCCCCTTCTACTTAGTTTGATTAGTCTAAATGCAAGCCTACAAAAATTATAAATTAAATTGAATTAAAATTTTAGAGCAACTAGTTATTAATGAACATCTCAATTCATTATTATTCGTTTCTAATCCTAAAATGAATATTAGTTCTTGTAACATTATAATTTCTTGGACCCATATTAATGATACTTCCTAGATGTCTAGTACTAAGATTGATTTCTACACACGTTCATAAGTATATCTTGGTTAAGTATGAAGAGTTGAAATATCATAATTAAAAATGAAATAATTATAGGTACAAGATATAAGTTGAAATATATCTTAGTTTATTCAGCTCTTGTGTCATCCTCTTTACTACTGCTACTACTGTAGTTGATGCATCTCCTTTTATGCTATGTTTACTTGAGAGGATGGAAGCACAAATAGAGGGAAGGGAAGAGAAGCAATTATTTTCCTTGTTTGGTTAGGTAGAGGAATAGAACGTAAAAGAAAAAGGGGTACAATTTGACTCGATTTTCCCCACTTTGACTTCCTTCTAAAAGTGGGTGGAAGAGGACATAAATAGTGAAAAAATATTGAAAAGATTAGCATAAACTTGCATGCCTTGGAAATCATAGATTCAAAGCACGAAAGTTGTCATTTTGTCTCATTTTCAAATAAACAAAACAAAGGAAATCCCTCTCCCTTTCTTCCTTCCCTTCTTCCCTCCCTCGACACCCTTTCTTTCCTCTCTTCTTTTCTTAAAGTAGAGCTAGCATTAGTGTTTCATCTACTCCACATGACTAACAAATGGAATAGAGGAATCAACCATGAGAAGAGAAATATTCTATAACCATTGAGTGGTGCTGCTCTTCCTACCTTCTTTTAGTGTTTATCTTCTACACATGATTGACGAACATAATCTGAGTATTTGGAAGAGCATCATTTTGTCTCGGTCAGTTATGCACCCTGCATCATTTTGTCTCGGTCAGTTATGCACCCTATTAACTGATGTACACTTTGTCTCAATGGGTACCCTTGAAATTTTCTTTGCATGTGTAGCATAGTGGTATTTACCTGTGCTGACACTATATTGAAAGAATGAAATGATATCTTTCTCCTTTTGGTTGTGCCAACTGATATTCATCAACACTTGAAACCATAATAACAACACATCATATATTCATAGAATATAAACTATTATACTGTAATATTATAATGATATTATATTAATCTTTGTGGTTGATATTTTGTTTATACAAGAATTAAGACATCTCATAATTTGGAACACACCCTTAGTTTTTTGTGATGAAGCAATTCTGTGACAGATAGCGATCCTCTAGCCAACTTGTCCTTGGATGAGATGAGTGCTACACTATTCTGAATTCGTTTCACTAAAATCCTTTTTCTCTTAAAATATTAGATTTACATGGTGGAACTGCTTTTAGGTCCCAGTCCTTTGATGTTTCCTAGAACATTTTTTTATGGGAAGTAGATGCAGCTAGAAGGGTCCGCTATTGCAAAGAATTGCATAAATGGTACCTTTTTTAGTGAAATTAATAGTTAACAGCTGGGTGATTTAACAAAGACTTGTTCCCATTGAGTGCAGATTTCACAGAAACGAGCTAATTATTTAGTATTCGCATCAATTTATTTTCCTCTTTTACAATAATATTTTCCTCGTATTGAGTACTGAGATTTTTTTCCCCCACTGATGTCTGACAGAATTTTTTATTGGTTTTTTCATTTAGCTTGCAAGTAGCTATGATCCAAAGTTTGGTGGTTTTGGTACTGCTCCAAAATTTCCTAGGCCAGTGGAAGTTTATATTCTGCTTTATGAGTCAAGGAAGCTTATGGAAGAAGGTCGGCAAAGTGATGCTAATAAAAATGTGGAGATGGTTTGCCATACTTTGCAATGCATGGCTAGAGGTGGAATCCATGATCATATTGGAGGTGGATTTCACAGGTATAGTGTGGACGAACATTGGCATGGTAAGCATTCAACAACTAGTTTTTGTAGTTTCTCTTATAATTTTAGCAAGCTATAAATGTTCTAATCTTATAGAAAATACTAATAGAATCACTGCTTGCTAATGGAGATTTGAAAATCAGTTAGAATTTTTGGCTTTCTTTTAAAAAAAAGTTATACATAATATAACAATCCATTTTAGCCCCCCACCATTTCATATTGGCTATACATCTTATACCTCTAGTCAATTCTAGGCCAAACTGTAGCAATAATGGTATATCTTGCATCATCTTTAATTGCATTAAAGATTTTTTTTTGGGTTTCTTCTTCCCCTTAAATATAAAAGTCTAATCAATTCAACATGTCTAAGTGTAGAACTTTTGCTTCTTTTTTTTTTTAACATGTCTTACCATCTTAAGCGAGTGTGTCATTTTATCATCTACCCATACTATGTATTATTGTTCCTTGATTGTCATATTTTGACTTTTTTTTCTTTCTAATAACTCATATTCCTTAATTTTCTTTATTATCCACTAAAAACATCAGTATGTTTAACTGCAGGCCTTATACAAACAAAAGGAGCATGCAGAGTGTCAGCCATTGGAATCATCATGGGATTGTAGTGGCATGACCATCTTTGTATCTTTAATCCCGCTTAAGGTCAATCCACCAATGATTGTCTGGAATCACAATAAAACAACTATTAACTATCGCAATAAAACAATTATTAACTACTAGTATCCTAACAGAACATAAACAAAATAAACCATGTATCTCTATTGGGTAAACTCAACAACTAACATAATACTGCAAACTTGACCAATACTCTTTAAATTTGAGGCAAGAGTAAACAATGAGGATGAGAAAATGCCACTGCAGTTATAACTAATGTGATTGTATGTGAATGGTTTAGAATTTCAGATATCTGAATAAATCCTATGGTTATCGCTACTATGAGTTCCCACAGATACTCTTATCATAGTGACTTCATTCCTACCTTAGTCAAATCTGATGAGATCAACTTTTAATTGCCCGAGCTCAATGTTGTTGCCTGTCTCTTGCCACCAAATATAATAAAAGCATAGATTTTATTTTAGGTTAAGCACATTTCAAGTTGATCAATTTCTAATTAAATTCTGGATGTGACAGTTGGAGGTGGTTCAGTATATTGAAAGATACTACCAGTGATGATTAATAACAGTGATAACATCATTTCTGTTTTTTTTTTCTTTCGAGGAAAAGGTGTTCAATATATCAAAGGTTAATGAAGTCCCAGTGTGCAAAAAATCAGCAGAAAACACAGAGTGCATTACCATTTTGTATCAACGGATCAAATAAGGAAATAAAGCATATTCCCACAATGCTGGACTCCATATTGAACTAGTAGAGTACCTGTCAGCCTGTCACTATGGTATCTTCCAAATGTACATAAAATCATGTGCTAGAGTCAACTAGTTTCACTTTGTTGTAGTTATCAAATATTGATGCTTATCTTCTCTTCCTCTTACCATAAACTGATTTATTTGTATTTAGTTGGTTCCTACACTATGCTATGAATAATGACTTCCTTAAGCAGGAGTTATCATTTCCTAGTTTAAACAGTGTGCAATTTCCATGGTATGCAGTTCCTCATTTTGAGAAGATGTTGTACGATCATGGTCAGCTTGCTAATGCCTATTTAGATACATTTTCGATCACAAAGGACACCTACTACTCATCTGTTGCTCATGATATTTTGGATTATTTGAGGAGAGATATGATTGGAGATGCTGGTGAAATTTATTCTGCGGAGGATGCTGATAGTGCTGAATATCATGGTGCTACAACAAAGAAGGAAGGATCTTTTTATATCTGGACAAATCAGGAGGTCTTTTTTCCTTCTCATAGAGATATTGACTGTTTATAATGACTTGAAAAAAAATATTATCTGATTAGCAAATGACTGGTAATACTCAAATATTCAGAGATAAAGTTCCTGAATGGACCAGAACTTCAAATAACAAGTATATGTGATTTGAACAACAACTAAAACAATTAATACATTGAGTTTATCTAGCACAAGCGATATATACCGATTGATGTAAATCATTCATCCATGAACATAACTTAAGATCTGGTGTGAGATTGACATCTAACATTATAGTCCAAGAGAAAAAATTATATAAAACAAGCTACTATCATATGTTTCTATCATATTAAATTGACCAGTTCGTATGTTCATTTAGGAGGTTGCTTAATGCATCTTCTTTCATTGTCTTCCTCTTATATCACTAATGTTCTTATTTTTTGTGATGTAGATTGAAGAGATTCTCGGAGAACATGCAAATTTGTTTAAAGATCATTACTACATTAAACAATCAGGAAATTGTGATCTTTCTCCAATGAGTGATCCTCATGATGAATTTAAGGGAAAAAATGTTCTAATTGAGAGAAAAGATGTTCCTTCCATGGCATCCAAATGGGACAAGTCTATAGACGAATACAATCAGATTTTGGAAGAATGCCGTAAAAAATTATATGATGCAAGGTCAAAACGGCCAAGACCACATTTGGATGACAAGGTATTTTACTTCTATGCATAAAACATTCCTCATTTTTGGAAGACTAGTATTAACAAGGCTTCTTAATGAGCCCATTGCTTTTCCAGGTAATTGTATCATGGAATGGGCTGGCAATTTCTTCTTTTGCAAGAGCTTCTAAAGTTCTCAAAGCAGAACCCAAGGAAACTCAATTTTATTTCCCGGTGATGGGATGTGATGTGAGCTTGATCCATTCTTGTTATTTCTGCTGTAATGGTCATTCCAGAAATTTTTGTAGGACATATTTCTGCTCTCTGCCTAAAATTAATTGTTCTGTTATTCTTTTGTATGTTATCGATCAAATGCAATTGTAATAAATAATCTTAGTTTCATAGAGACTACAATGTAGAACTCACTATCTTTAGCGACAAGTACCTCTCCATACTTGCAATGGAGATAGGATGATGAAGCATTGGTAGGCATTTCATCTTCCATATCCTTTCAAAGAAGAAGCATGATGCAACAGGATGCTATGTTAATTGTAACAAGTCTTGATAGATATTCAATGCTTAGATATCAGTTCAGACTCTGTCCGAGTATTCTCAAATAATTTAGATCGTTAAGGATCAACTTGGATTCATTGTTGCTTAGCTTCTGAATATCTTATCCTCTAGATCCAGACATATTAACTGCACAATACTTGCACATCTTATGAACCAACTCAGATTACTACTTATCTTTGGTACAGATGCAAGTGGTCTGAACAACTTGATACAATTGTTTGTAGATTTCTGTCAAATTAATGTTTGATTAATAACTAATACGTGAAAATGTACTGAGCAATGATTAAATAGAACTGCCATTCATTATTAGAAGAGATGAGCAGATTTATGCTACATTTTGTTCAGAGTTCAATAAAATATCTTGACTGATGCTTCTCATTGTATGCCTTCTGTGATAATTTGATTTTGTTTTGTTGGAAACACTTTGCTTGTCTAAAACAATAAAAGTTACAAAAGGAAGTCTTACCAATCTAAATTATATAGCTCCAAGTGCTGGAAATTGAATCTCATTAAGGGTTGATAGCATTTCTTTGTTGTTTAAACGATTCTTGGCTACATAGTTATGACAGAATATGTCTGAGTGTGTCTCATTAATATACCTTGTGTTTATAGCCTTATTTGCAGTGTACAAAATGACAAATTATTTCATCTTCCCAATAATCAGACCTAGATTTTATTTGTCGTCTACTTGCAGAGAAAATTGTGAAAACGCATCTGAATTCCATTGTGAAGCATGTTTTTTTGCTTTTAGAAGCTTAGTTTCTGCATATTGGATTATTCAATCTTGATGTTTACATCATGGGAAATGGATAGATGAATTTTTAGCATCTGAATTATATCTGAGAGTGCATTACTCATCTTTGCAAGTATCAAGAATATATGAACATATTTAGCAAACTAATGCATTATTTGACCAGTATCTTGAATGGTGTGATTCTCATTTCTGGCATGTTGTTTCCTTTTGCAGCCAAATGAATACCTAGAAGTTGCAGAAAAAGCAGCATCCTTTATCAAGAGCAAACTGTATGATTCAAGTATTCACAGACTGCAACATAGCTTTCGCAATGGTCCATCTAAAGCACCTGGCTTTCTTGATGATTATGCCTTTCTCATTTCTGGTTTGCTAGATCTTTATGAGTTTGGTGGTAGGACTGACTGGTTATCCTGGGCAATTGAGTTACAAGCTACACAGGCAAGCAAATAGTTGATTCTTTTTTTTGTGGCCTTGCTTATGTTGCCATAATTATTTAATCATACACGCGACTCCTTTGCCAGGATGAATTGTTCCTGGACAAACAAGGAGGAGGTTATTATAATACTCCAGGGGAAGATCCTTCTGTCCTCCTCCGAGTAAAGGAAGATCATGATGGAGCAGAGCCATCTGGAAACTCAGTTTCAGCAATCAATCTGATAAGGTTGTCATCTATGGTTGCTGGTGCAAGGTCTGACAATTATAGGACGACATCGGAACATCTTCTGGTATGTTATTGCTTGGTATAATAGACAATTCATGCTTCCGCAAGTTTTGGCCCTGCTGATGGTGCACTAGAAAAAGATTTATTCATTAATTACCAGTTTCATTTTAATCTTTCAGTGTATCAACCCTTTGGTTGTGACCAACAATGAAAATAATATTGCAAACAAGGTGGCATTTTCATTTCTCCATTTGAAAATGAGCCCCTCTTGAACATATATTTGCTTCCTCGATATCGAATATAATGTATGAAAGGATCCTTGCTTTTCATATTCTGCATTGGAAAAATATAGGCCTTTTCTCTTGGAGTAAATCTGTAAGTTAAACGAAATACTGATCTGAGTACAGATATTAAATTCGGTAATGTTGTACGGTGAGATTAGATAAAAAAGCTTAACAATGAGATGGCATTTGGTCTATGGTAATCTCGTGGGATCACCGTCAAATTTACAAGTTTTTAAATTCCTTTTTTTATTGTATTTCTTGTTATTCTAAATCATCAATGGCAATTTAGATTATCTTATGGAGGGAAATCTATCAATGAATTACAAATTGAGTAGGACAGGTGAAATATGACTTCAAATTGTTTTTTGTTACATCTTACAAGGAAGAAGCCCATTAATTAAACATATCCATTGTAATAATATTACATTGTCTTAACTGCAACTTCTTTCATCTCTCTATTGATCCTAAACACTACTACTCTCCAGGCTGTTTTTGAAAAGCGGTTAAAAGATCAAAGCATTGCCATCCCACTTTTGTGTTGTGCAGCAGACATGCTCACTGTTCCTTCAAGGAAACAGGTCGTCTTGGTTGGCGATAAATCATCTTCCGAATTTGCCAACATGGTGACTGTTGTTTTCGTATCATACGATCCTAACAGAACGGTACATGCTATTCGTCATTTTCACCATTTTTTTTTGCCAGTATTCTTTATTTGTGCTTGTTATCTTGGAGGTGGCTAAGGGTGATATGTTTATTGGTATTTTTTCCGAAAGGTTCAACGGTAGAACTATTGGGAAACAATCAAATGGTTATTGATACAATTAGAATTCTTACCATTGCTGGCCAGGGAGCTACTATAAAGTATTAAGTCCGTTTCCTTCCATCCAAATACTGCTTTGCCAATTTCTGGTTCATCAGCCAAATATTTTGTATGATTATGCTTTATTAGACTCTTCATCCTCGCGGAACTACACTGCGAACAAGAATATCGGTCCATATATTAAAGTTAACAAAAAAATTCTAGTTTTTCTTTTTCTTCGTCTTCTTCTGTATAGATTATGAAAGTTTGAGATTAAAAATTGCAGGTGATCCAAATAGACCCCAACAACATCGAGGAGATGGAATTCTGGGAGCACTACAACCCCAACGTTGCTGAAATGGCAAAAGGAACTCCAAAAGACAAGCCAGTGGTAGCTCATGTGTGCCAGAACTTTGCGTGCAGTCCACCAGTCACTAGTGCCGATGGACTCCGAATCTTGCTCGCCAAAACTGCCCCGGCTGCTTCGACCGCTTGATGCCTATCATGCCTCGTATGTATGTGAACTTGTTGCGTGCACGTACCGCTGTTGCTTCGACCGCTTGATGCCTATCATGCCTCGTATGTATGCAAACTTGTTGTGTACACGTACCGCTGTTGCGTCGGCCATGTAATGCCCATCAGCCTTGTATGTAAACTTCACACTGTGTAGAATAGTTTGGCTTGTCGATATAATTTGATAAAGTTCCACGTGAAGTTCACATGCATTGGCTGGAAAGTGAGTTAGATCAAATGAAACTCCAATAAATTCTTACACTCTGGGTGGATGTTCCTTTCGATCGAAAGGATACTCCCACGTGAACTTCACATGCACCGGATTGCGGCATATAGATTCTTTTCTTAATTTAATGGGACGGAATAAATACTCTTCTAAAACAAGGAGCCACTTCACCAATTGCTATCGACATTTTTGAAGGAATTGACACCACTCTCCATTCCCTTTATATATTCTCATCTTGCTTAACTTGGCTAATAGTTTGATTAATTAGTTTAGAGTTCAATGCTGATGGATGGAGATTAGAGTAAAGAACTCGTGTAGTGGTTCTTCGAGATGATAAGGAAGTGAATATGATGTGCAATACGTATTTTAATGGAGAGGATCATATTCTTGAATTAATATTGCCACTGATTCTTTTTTTTTTAATTTCATACTATTAATCCTTGGGAAGACGGTCTGTCTTTACATTTCGCCCATCAAGCAAAATGTGAATTGGGGGGAGAATAAGAAAATTAGATAGCGAAGAACATGTTATATCATAAGAAAACTAAAGTAAAACTTCGCGAGGATTCCTCAATCCCCTGCATGGAGAATATGTAAGATGATGAGCTCTCGATTTGAAAATTAGTGTGAAAAAAGTGTGCTTTAGATCCAAAATTCCATTTAAAATATTCAAGAATTTCTCTGAGAGATATGAACACTAGATGTAAATTGAGCGATGAGGGTAATAACAAAAATTTCTTTCAGACTTTAGCCAGCAAGACAAGTGGCACACAAATTAAACATTAATGGCAACATTTACAAGTTATTTAATGAAGAATGTGGCAGTTTGGTTGAGGAAAATGACTTCATCATTCCAAAAAGAGTCTTGTTTATTTCTTCTTTCAAAATTTAGATTCTGTCTTCAACTTCGGCTGTAAATTCTGATCAATTCCGTCTTGGCTTCTCATCATATCTTAGTGCATCTATATAAATGTCTCCAATGAGCTACAACTTCCTCCATCCCAACTACCTCTCAAGTCTCTCATGGCCGGCGTCTGGGTGTTCAAGAACGGTGTGGTGCGGCTGGTCGAGAGCGCTGCCGGCAACGAGCAGCTATCCACCGTGCGGCGCAAAGTCCTTGTGTTCACCCCCACCAATGAGGTGATCGGTTCTTATGCCTCCCTCGAGCGCAAGCTCATGGCTTTAGGCTGGGAGCGCTACTACGAGGACCCGGACCTCCTCCAATTCCACAAGCGTTCCTCGCTCGACCTCATCTCCCTCCCCGTAGACTTTGCCCGCTTCAAGTCCATCCATATGTACGACATCGTTGTCAAGAACCGCGACTCCTTCAGGGTTGTCGATATGTAGTAATATTCTCATTTTGAAATTGTCGTTGTGGTTTATCTATGAAACTTATGGAGAGATCATATGAAATATAATCCTACATTAGTTTAAAGTCGTCTTTTAATTGTGAGCATTGTGCTTGAATTTAAGACAAATTTTCCCTCACTCATAATGGTTCATTACTTCATTTGTCATTAATATGGAAATCGTTTTGCTTTCTTTTTCTCGTTTATTCGGCTTTATTTATTCGGGTTTAAAGTACTGAAGACAAGAATTGAAGATCACAGGGAGGCTTTTGGAGTGACTGGAGAAGGGAATCAAATCCCATTCCACATTATGACAAGGAAGGGGAAAAAAAACAATGGCTAGATAATGAATGATTGATTGGAATAGAATCGATTCGCAGACTAATGTCCCTAGCAAGAAAAAGACTGAGTATTCCAATGTGTTGATCACTCGAATCGATCAATTCCTGTATTTTACACGGATAAAATTATATGATCTGCGAACATATTCATATCTTCATCATTGATTGTATAGTTTATTGAAGAAAAAGAAATGTAAAGGAACCTCCATAGAAACCGCACTTCTTTTTTCATTAACAGGACGAGAGTGTTCGTCTCTTTCGAAACAAACAACTCGATCAGGAACTTTGCTGCTGCTTTCTTTTGAATTCTAGTGCTTAGTCGAGTGGATCCATCATCAGAATAGGATTTCATTCCAAATGTCACACGATGAAGGAATTAAAATGGCATTCCACTGCAGTAATGGAGAAGATGGCTTTCCTGTAACACAAACCAAAATAAATCATTGGAGAGATTACTGAAGTGATAATCTGGAACTCTTTATAGTGTAGTTCTTTCTGAGTTGTGATATGCTCAATAAAAAAATCTCAATGAAAGTTCAAGGATAGACTCGTACATTCATGGCCCACCATTTTACTTTTTGTGTGCCCCATCACTTTATGTGTCTATCATTGAGCTTTTCATTGAGATTTTTTCATTGAGCAAATCATTTCTCGTTCTTGATATGGAGAAGATGGCTTTCCTTAGTGTCTAAAGTTTTTCTTAGTCAATCCACAACAGAAACAGAAAACCTTGAATCTGTGATAACAAGAATGTGAAGAGGAGAGCCACAAAAATAAGGGCTCCAAACAACTTCCATTCCCCTGCGATATCAACACGGTAAGCAGTGGATTGCTGCCTCTGCATTGACTCCGAGTCTACCTTCAGTTTTGTCAAAATCAGCATTCCCCTTTGCAACCTGAAACAAGTCCAAACACAAATACAGCAAATTCACATTCCTTGAATAAGAACCCTAGTGCATTAATTGCATGTTAAATTCCCCAAGTTGGTCTTGCTTATACCTAGACATAATTGCCGGTGTAACATGTGGAATACAGGAAAGATTGTTTCTTGATTTCTCATTTCGCATAGTTAACTTTCATAATATCAAAATCATGCAACACATTCCCATTATATCCCTCCTGTCACTGCTCTCAAAAGTTTCTCTTTTTCAAATGCTTGCTCTGCCCATTCAAAAATTCAATATTCTCAATTTAAGATATCGAATTTAAATCTGAGAGCATGGATACATTAAAGAAGCTTCTAGGAGTACATTGAAATTATTCATCTATCAATCAGTTTCGGATGAAACTCATGAACCTACACTATTCGGAAATTTAAAAATTTAATATTTTTTGAACCAAGGGAGTCCTAGGAACCCATTGGCAGTATTGGTCAGTGAATATCACTGTCTAAGGCCTTATAACAAATTTTATAAAGTTTACAAATTTAAAAATTCATTGTTCTCAATTTATACTATTGAATTCAAATTTGAGGGAATGGATACAAAACTGGCTAATGGACCTGGACCTAGAGAACTCTGAATCAATGTACTCCTAGAAGCCTACTTAATGCATTCATACTGTCATATCTGAATTCAACGGTGTAAATTGAGTGCAGGAAATTTTTGAATGAGTGCAGTAAAATATTTTGAGAAGAGAGAGAGAAACTTTTAAGAGAGTAGTGAATGGAAGGGTTTGTCGGGAATGCCTTATGTGATTTTGGTATCATGAAAGTTAAATACACGAAATGAGAAATCCCGAAATCTACATGAGCGGTCAGTAAAATGCCTAAGAATAATAGTTTAGCTTTTAATTTTTAATAAGTCTTATCTCTTCAAACATTTTTCTTCCGTAGCAAAAGAGAAAAGGCAAAAAACAAACAAACAAGGTAATCAATCCTACTTCCTATAGAAACCTCCAGGATGTTAGTGTTTGCAGTCGAAGAGCAAAGATCATGCAGCATTTAAGGAGCTTGAGAGGAATGTGAACACCGTCATGTTAAATCCTAAAAATTTAATCAAGATCAAATATCAAAAATTATTATATTTGTGAGTTATTAAAATCAGTGAGTATCCGAGGAAATTAAGAACTATGTTTCATTTCTTTTAGAATCAGATAGTCAACAAGAGCATCAAGAACTCAATGAGATACATATTTTTTCCTCCAATTTGAGATGTAATCTTGTTAAAATGTAGATGTGATACTGTAAACATATAAATACCAAACTTTTAATTAATAAAATTTTGAAACATTCAATGGCGTAAACCATTCTCACCTAATATGAACATTGCGGCAAGCAAGCGCATGGTTACCCGAATTTGAAGCGGAGAAGGGCGATGAGAGCGTCGAGGCCTTGGCGGCGGAGGAGGCCTCCTCCTCGGTGACGCGGAAGCCTTGCGTGATCCAGTAAAAGGAGAAATAGGGTTTGGGAGGAAGGAGCTCCCGGCCCGGCGGGTGCATTTAAGATAGCTCATCTAATTTTGAAATAAAAAACATGCCTGAAATTATTTTAAAATAGTTTTTGAAATAAAAATAATCTATTGATGACGAGGATTTTTGAACAGTTGGGAGACCGTCCGAGAAGGAGTGAGGACCACGTGGACGACGTCCCGACTGCACGTGTTGTGTGCGTTTGAAGCGGCGCCGCCATGAACCTCGAGCAGGGGCTGTTCGCGACATCTCGTGCTCTCCATGCTCCGCCACGCCCACGCTGCCGCCCTCGGACATATATACTCCTTCCGAATAGATCGAGTCCGGCAAATTAAACAATGGCGACGCCGCAGCCGAGAAGACAAGCTCGATCTTCCCCTCCGTGGGAAGTCCTCCGACTCATTTCCGAATTCGTGGGCGATCCCAAGTCCCTCGCCGTCGCATGCTGCGTCTCCAAATCGTGGCACGCCGTCTTCACCTCCGACCACCTATGGACGCCTCTCTGCCGCTCTCTCTTCCCTTCCTCCGCCCACAACGCCACCGCCGTCTCCTCCCGCCACCTCTTCCAGCTCCTGCACACCGCCGCCTCCCGCCGCCGCCGCCGAACGCGCTCCCAGCTCCTCCTCCACCTCCCACGCTTGATTTTCTTCCTCGACGTATTCCAGCGCGGCGCGCCGGTGCTGTCGCTGGCCCGAGCGGGGTCCGAGCTCGTTTCGCACCGAGGCGTCTTCCGGTTCGACGTGCCGATGAACGGAGAGGAACCGGCGGCGCTCGACTCCGGCGACGATGTGAGGGTGGCGTGGACGGTGGTGACCGCGGAGTGGCGCGAGGCGTTTGGGTTGATGGAATTCGAAGGGCAGGCGAGGGCTGTCGGAAACAGAGAGATGTGGTTCTCTGAGAAGCTTCCGTACCCGTCGGCATTTTGCTGCTCGGAGGCCGAGGCCGGGTTTGAGGCTCAAATCTTCATCGAGCTTGCCGACGAGGTTCATGGCGACGAAAGGACTGTGGAGAAGGTGAGCTTTGGATTGATGAACACTAAGACGTGGAGATATGTAAAAGAGGAGGATGGTTTGCTTTATTTGCAGTACTTCCTAATGGATACAAAGTAGCAACTTCATTCAAGTGCGCAAGGCCACTCCTTACTTTAAGAAGAGCAAGAAAGCAATCAAATTTGAGTAAAGGACGAATAACTTGATGAATACAATAGTGAATAAAAACAAAATGAATGGAAATGGATGTACATAAGCATCCCCCAAACCCTACACAATCATTTAGCAAGAGACCATGTCCTGTGAAAAAAAACAAGGTTACAAGGATGGTTCAACCCACATTACATATATCAAGTACATGCTAACGAGACAGCAGAGAGACTGAGAACTTCCTGACAGGCTTTTCACCGGTTACAGTTTGGTCGAAGCTTGAAACTCTCCTACCGTGGTATCCTAGAAACAGCACAAGCCCAGGCCACTGTTGAGTAGTCTCTCAGATGGAATTGAGATAGTTCGTTGAGTTACAACGATAAATACGATAATTTACACGTTAGCCCATTGCCGTTACAGAAGACGGACATGAGTGGCAGTATTAGTTACCATCCACCTGTGCTACTGAAGGCAGGCGAGACGATGCTCACCTCCTAGAATCACTCCATCCAGTGCTAGCTGCGAAGCCAGCGGCTGAACCATTAGGATTTGCTAATTCCTCTCCAGTTCTGCCACCAAAATCACTGCCTCCGCTCCAGCCACCTCGGCCACTGGCATTCCCGGTCCAGCCAGGAGCAGCACCATTTCCGACCTCCCAGGCACCCCTGCCTCTGCCCCCTGCGCCACTGCCTTCCCTCGAACCTCCCTTGCTTCTATCTGCATGGCCTCCTGCCCAATCACCACCACTGCTGCTATCACCTGTGATGTTGCCTCTCCCACTGCCCCCGCTGCCCCATCCCCAAGGATCCTTTCCAGGGGAATTGTTAACTTTAGCACCAGGAAAGGTGCTCAAGCCATCATTTTCGTTCATGCTCCACTTCGTTGTGCCATAATCAGAATCGTGTCCAATGCCGCCATAATTATTTCCTTTTCCATGTGGTCGCCCCCGTCCTCGGCCTGGACGTGGAACCCCACTAGGATGGACATCTCGACTGTTGATGCTCCTGGAGTCGAATCTGTCACCTGTTTGTAAAACAAACATCACAAGTGAACAACACTAGCAAACAATATTATTTGAACAAAAGAAGCTCTTTTCCTTACCATGATCAATATCAAACAAAGTTCAAGCACAAGCTTCAAACTAGGCTACAAAAACTAGTAGCGATAAGAGAAATGAATACTCAAACTTGTAGCAACAAAGAGATGCAAAGCATACTTTGTGAACTAAAGAAGCTATTTTCCTTACATCAAAATCAAATTTAAACAGAAGTTTCAAACGAAATTATCAAAACTAGTAAGCAAAAAGAGAACTGAATACTAAAACTAGTTGCAACAAAGAGATGCAAAGCACACTATGTGGACTAAAGAAGCTACTTTCCTTACTACGATCAATATCAAACAAAGTTTAAACACAAGTTTCAAACTAGAATACTAAAACTAGTAGCAATAAGAGAACCGAATACTCAACAGATGTGACATGTCAACATCTAGAGACTTGTAAATCCTTCTGATGGAAGCAAAAGTTTGGATCTAGAATATTCATAACAACAGAACCAAATTAATGGATTATAAGATTTCTGTTGCAAACCTGTTCTAGAACCAGGAGTTGTTGATCTTTCCCGGTCTGAATTATAACCTCTCCAGCCATCATTACTGCCAGCTGAAGCACTAGCTACAGATCCACCACCAGAGGAAGCCCATGCAGGGCTTTTCATGGGTACCATTGCAGCAACTGTTCGTATGGATGGGCCAGAATCAGGTGGCAATTTGTCTATGTTCTTCTGAAAATAAGCCACCAAACGATCAATATTGTCAAAATCCTTTTTCCGAAATCTAAAACCATTTGGGTACAGCCCTATGTACTCATGGTGTGGATTAGAAGTCCTAATATAGGACAAAATGAAAGTCCCTGGATGCTCATGTGAAATGCCAAACGAGTACACTATCCTCATAGGATTTGCTGCCTTTTCAGTTCTTAACAAATCGTCAACTTCTGTCTTTGTCCCTTTCCTGAATTTGCGGTAAGAAAGCATGGCTTTCAGGTGAGTTACCAATGGATCAACATATCTGTCCATAACCTGGAAGTCAATAAGTAAGGTGTCACATTAGATTTTGCTAGCTTTTTCTTAAACTAACTGTAACTTAATCATCAAAATTGGTACATGAGGGATTTAACAAATGGAAAAATCAGTAAAGCCCTATATGCGGAAAATAGAATTACGTAAAAGTTGCAAAATATTAACCAGTTAGATGCCTAGAAAAAGCACCTCTTAATTACTTAAAAGTTAAGAAATGTCACAGTTTTCATCCTGCATACACTTCCATGACTTGGAAAATTTGACATGAGAAGAAGAAAGTGAAAGATATATCATTGCCTGGAAGAATGTTTCGCTAAAACTTAGTTGATCACTAGAGGATGTGTCAAAATAAACTTAGTTGACTGACTGTTTTTACGTAGATGATAAGTAAAAAAGCAGTAGGAACTAGAATGAACAGTGCAGTAGCAATAAATG
>JBBMJZ010074825.1:0-23550 GCA_037833815.1 Zingiber zerumbet | reverse complement strand
CTCATGAGTTTCTCCAAATCTTGAGGTCTTGCCCCATTAAACTATGACTCTTGGATGCTCCGAGTCTTTGACTCCTCGTGTTATTCTTCACGTTTTTGCTTATGTAGTTCACCTCCTTGGCTTGCCATGCTTCGATACTTCTTGTCCTACAGATCTTTCAATGCTTGCTCCATCTTTCTCTAACCTCCATGGATCTCGTCCTTTAGTCCCTCAAATGCACGTGTTATCTTCTTTGATCATCACTGACCTTGAGTCGTCGAGGTAACAAACACCTTTGTTGGGTTGCAATGGTTGCAAACAAAGTCTCACATTGAAAACACATAGAAAGGATCATAAACTTATAAGGGAAAAATATCTCCATTGGTATGAGATCTTTTGGGTATAGTCCAAAAATAAAACCACGAGGGCTTAGGCCCAAAGTGGACAATATTATACAATTGTGGAGATATTTAAATTCTTTTGTTCATAACAATTGGTATCAGAGCCCGGACTTCCAGAAAGACTAACCGCCGACTGTGCACAAGAGTCATGGTCCAATCGAGCCATGTGGGTGAAATATTGACCTCTAACGAAGGAAGTGAGGGCTCCCATGTCTAGATCAAGATGATCAGACGTCCAATTGCGGTTAGGCAAGGAAGACCTAATAAGTCGATTGGACCGAGGGACAAGGAAGTCCTAATAGGTTAGGTGGACTGAGGGACAAGGAAGTCATAGTAGGTCAGTTGGACCGAGAGGCAGGAAAGTCTTGGCGGGTCAAGGATTAGATGACACTAAGCAGATAGGCTTGAGGCGGTGGTCCTTCGTTTGGGGGAGGATTGTTGGGTTGCAATGGTTGCAAACAAAGTCCCACATTAAAAACACATGGAAAGGATCATGAACTTATAAGGGAAAAATATCTCCATTGGTATGAGGCCTTTTGAGTATAGCCCAAAAACAAAACCATAAGGGGTTAGGTCCAAAGTGGACAATATCATACTATTATGAAGATATCTAAATTCTTTTGGTCCTAACAACCTCGTTCTCACCAAGTCAACTTGTATACATAATGGATCCTATGTAACTTAACATCCAATGATATAACAACCAACCTAATTTAAAACCTTTGCATCAATCAAAACACTTAATTGCCTAATGTGTGGACAGCTACACAAGAATCCTATGCTCACATGCACCCTCAAGTGCTTGTTTCCTACCAAATTGTGATTGCCCGACCAAATTGCAATCGGTAGTGCCCTTGGGAGGAGAAATCACATAGGGAAAAAAAAAGAGATTAGGGATTCTGGGAAAAGAATTTTGATATGCTTTCTTAATCAATAGTAGTCACATTTTGGTTCTTAGAATTGGTCAAATTGGGGATGATCTTTTGTAGGTTCTAGATGTTAGATGTACTAGATGATTATGGATTTATAGTGAAGTGGAGTGAGGTGGAGTGAGCTACCAATGCAAGAAAGTGTGCAGTCATAGCCAATTGATATAATTGTCAAGACTTTTTCCTGTACCAAGATCTCTTCTAGCCCACAAATCCTTAATGGAAATGGAACACTAATAAATGTTATTGAAAAATGTAGCGATTTAGTCACTTTTGTAGTAAATAGTAAATTCAAAGCAAATTCAGGTGTATAGGGAACCATAGAAGGTGGTAAAGATGGAGGAGTAACGTGACCAACACCTTGTATAGATAAATTGTGCTAGAGCAGCATGAGTAAGACATGAGATGTAAGCTTAAGGCTACAGAAAATTCAAGATATTAGTAAACAAACGCTCAGAATCTAGAATTTCCACTTTTGACCCATAAATATTTTCCTTGCAAGTGATAGAAGACCTTATGAACTAGAGATGACATGTATTGAGTCGGTGCATTCTGAGAGTGGTCTGCCACTGCAGGAAGCGTACATATCCTATCATTAGTAAAAGGCCTATTTCTAGCAATACCATCCTTGGAAGTGCTGAATCAACAAATATAAGAAAATATTTGCTAGTAGAGATTAAGGACGTTGAACACCACAACAAATATGGAAGATGCAGAAGATTGTTAGAATTGTTCAAGAGAGGATGAAAAGTAGATAGGGAAGAGGAAATCAATTGATTTCTTCCTGCTGTGTTGAAAATACTACTAGAAAATGATTAGTGCAACAATCCATTGGATGCTCTCATGATTGTTGGAGCAGCCGTCGCAAATGGCTCAAAAAAAAAAAAAAGTGGAGCAGCATCTTGATTCTCATGGATCAAGGCAATAGATTATGCTAGGAATTGGCAGAAGTTTATTATACTGGTTGTAGTTCTCTAAGCTCTGACACAAGGCAACAAAAGGTATTCTTCTCTTCATTCGAATGGAAAAAATTGGATAGTGGGTGAAGATGGAAATTATGCAGAATCACAAAAAAGAACTAAAGTATAAGCCCTCTTCTTGTAGTACTTTTCTTGCGATGATCTGGCAGGGGACGTTAGCTTGGACTCGTTCAAGAGATGGAGAAATTCTTAGGTACTCTTAACAAGTGAACAGTATTTGATGGCACTATATGGAAGGGAGCAGACCTTCATGGACTTTAGTGGGACAAATACGATTCAAACCTATAATCAAAGAAAAGGCCTTGATGGGAAGATGATGATCGTACTTGGAACCTTTATTTGTTCATAGGTCAAATTATTAGGGTTTATCTTTAGGGTAGCCCCCTTTACCTTTTTTTATTACTTTATTGTCATTTTTCATTTAGACTTAAGTCCTCAACCATCTCCTTAAGACCTAAACTGACATGTTTGTTCTTTCCTTGCCCTATGATGGCGGAATCAATTAATTTAGGATTGGCTGTGGGGATGGTTTTCTTCCGTTAAAGCCATAGGACCTAGAGAGTCTTCGACAATGGTATTTGAACATCTCCTCCAGTAGAACTGAGGCTTCTCCTTACCTTGATTTGGTGATGTGTAGGATGAACTTTGTTTGGTGTGAAAGCAACTCCAAATTTTCTCCAGTTGCTTATGTCTAAGCTCAAGCTGCCTCGCAAATGCACTTTAATCCTTCTCCCTATGGAATGCCAACCACAGTAGTCCACGGGCTCTTGTGTCAACATGAGCCCATATTTTAAGTCTGCCCATTACTGTTATTGTATCTGTCTCCATCTTCACTATGTGGCAATCTACCACCCGAGTACCAACTTGGCTACTTGTGGGGACGCCTCCATCTTCACTATGAACATTAACTTCTTATCTTTATCATGATAAATTATTATGTGTGGAGGCCTTTAGCCTTCTCTCTCTCTTCTTCTTTTTACAAAAATTGTTTATAATAACCATGACTCTTTAGGAATGCTGTAAATAAGAGTCTCAATGGTCTCCTTAGGCTTTATGTCGTTTGAAGAGGAATCTGATCTATTGAACATCAGAATATAAAATGGCCAGTTATGTGCAGACAATTTGGTTCTTTCAGAAATTGGTTGCTAGATATAGTTAAAAAAAGATTCAGTATAAATTCAGGTAGCTGATCGAAATAGTTGTCTTGATATCGTCTTATGTTACTGTCCCGGTGCACGAAACTCCTGCATGTCTGGGAAAGGATTAGACCACATTAACTAAATGCGATTGTAAATATTACATCACCACTAGTGCCATTATCAAGTGTTAATTTCAGTCCTAACTATTTAGGCTCAGCTATTAATTCTAAATATTGCCTTTGGCAATTATCTTGAGGTTAAACAATATTATCATTTTTGTTCATCTGAAAGGTAGATTCCAATACATGCTAAATTTATAAAATATGTGTAGAGATTATGGACCTTCAACTTTAGCAACATTCAGTTTTGTTGCATTAAATAGCTATTATCAAATAGGGTAGTAAAGTCAGATATGCATTTGTTCATTATGCTTCTTGGAAAAGTATTCTGTTAGATGGAAATAATGACTTTATTTACTCTTGATCAATGATATTTCATGTTGTGAATTCTTCTTTTTGTACTCCTGCTCAAGCTAAACAGATTAGAATTTCCAGCTGATTGGTAACGACTAACGATCATGCATTTTGCAATATACGCTACATTAAAAAATGTACTGACTCAGATGTTTTTCTCAGAAATAAACCCCATGGGGCAAGTTCCAGCAATTGCTGATGGAAGATTTAAGCTTTTTGAGAGGTAAATATTAATTCTCTTTATAAACTTATCGCAGAGTCATTTCTTAAGTATGGTGAAATATATCTTTCAGTTAGTTTTCATTTCATCTATGTCATTGCATGATGGGTTCCACTCCTAGCATGTTACATAACACTATGATAAGTTTCCTAGTGGCTCAAATGAGTTCAATGTTGGCAAATCATGCTTGTTTAATAGAAGTTATGTTGAATTGATCAAAATAATCATTTATTTCTACTAAATAATTAGGAAATATATTAGGGGTTTGATCCATTAAAACTAGGGTTATCCATCTTAACTTAAACTTGCATCAATTATTATTTTTAAGAAAATAATTTAATTCTTCTATAAACAATAATACAACAAACAATAATACCATGTTGGGCAAGGATTCATGTTATTTATGAACTTATATGTGTATGAGAGCATGACTTTTAGTGTTGAGCCAAACTAGTTAACATGGACTGAATTTATCATTCTACTCACCGATTGACACGTGAGATAGACTTTGGCATGACAAAACAATAGAAACACAGGTAGAGAAAGGAGAAGGAGAGGAGTCATTTGAATTTACTTGATTTATTGATTACAATCATCATGTCTACTCGATAAACTCCACCTAATCTTAAACAAACTTACACTTAATGACTAAAACTTAAAATATTGGTTCAGTTTAACTTAAATGGTATCTAAAAAGTTTAAATAAGACAAAATTTAGTGTCTAACCTCAATAATTTTTTTTAAATATTATTTACCATCCTTTTTCTTGAACAAATATTATTTTTATCACATGGTTCAATTATGATTGTTTTTGCTTGTGCAGTCATGCCATATTGAGCTACCTTGCTTGTGCATTTCCAGGAATTCCTGACCACTGGTAACTTCTAATATGCCATTTAAATTCTCCTTTCTGGCCATTAAAGTGCTTGGTTTTGGTTGTTGTATTGTCCTTCTTCTGACAATTTAGTAGTGGTATCTGGTAATAAGTGTTAGGACCAACATGTAAAAATGTAGGAAGCAGATTTTAAATACTACAATATTAGGGTCCTATGTCAGGACCTATTTGTAAAACTGTTCTGTTAATAATACGAGCAGGATGGGGAATGGGAACCCTAATGGAAGTCTTCTCTTTGCAGTAAACATAGCTTTTATGTTGTCACTAAGCAACTAATGCATTTGTCTGAAATCCAAATATACTTTCCATATCTTTGACAAACAATGATATACTACCAATTTTTATGCCAACAGTGAAAAATGTGCTCTTCTCTACCTATCTGCGTCTCAAGAATGTTTTAGGAGACCAGAGAATGCAGTTTCAAGAATAGAAAACTAAGTGTGGGGAATGGTAAAAATCTTTGGTAAAGTTGTGAAGACAATTGTGTAAAAATCAATACTTAAAAAGAGTTTTTGCCTTCCTATTTGAGGAGAAGGAAATGCCATGGAATAGCAAAAGAATGAATCTTCCCTATATTCCCAGTTCCCTGCAAAGGAATTTCTGGTGCCAAAACTATTAGCTGTTTGCTCTGGTTTTTAATTTAAAGGAACAGGAGAAAAGAAACTCTTCAATTTATTTATTATTATTTTAAGTTGGTATGCTTGGCACATTAAAACAAATTTATTGATTCTTCAAAAAAACTTTTCTTTGATTATTTTATGTTAAAGATTTATTCTTCTTTTGGCTTACTAGGGACTAGCTGATGGCAATTAAATCTAGAAAATAGTTTCCCATCAAATTATGTTCTTATCTTGGTCAGCTTGAGTTTCCTGATATCTTACACATGCATTTTTATTGAAAGGTATCCTGCAGATCTCACAACCAGAGCCAAAATCCATTCCATCTTGGATTGGCATCACTCCAATCTACGCCGTGGTTCAAGTACCTATTTTTCCAGCTTATTCTGTATTCCTGATTCACAGTGTGCATTTCTTATGATTGTCTCTCAGGCATCCATGAGGATGGATAATTATTACTGAATTATGTTGAAACGTGAGTGTTTCCATGATTAATTTATAAATTATGCTAAAAAGTATTGAAGATAAAATAATACTAAAAAAAAATAATTTTTGTAGAATTATTAAAATCTAGAATTCTGAGACACTTGTATTTTAAGTGTTTGAATCCTGTTATGGTTTTAATATTTGATCACTTATTGTCTAGAGGTTTAGGAAGAGTTAGACTCATGGCGTCCATTAAGATGAGAATTAATTTATATCCATAAAAAGGAAATTGGAGGGAAGTTCTCAAAAGAGGAAAACTAAAAGATACTTTCCAAGTCTTAAGAACCATAGAAATACTTTAGAAATCTTCTGTAAATTACTAATTGTGTTTTTCCTCGAAGTTCTTAATTTTATCTGCATGTAAATTGTCATGACAGTTTTCCATATTTGTTAGTTGTACACACATCATGTAGTATAATGAGATTTCAAGTGCCTAATTCTGTATCTTGCAATACAGTGGGCTTTGTTCTTAACAGCGCACTGGCACCTGCACTTGGTCTTCCATTAAATCCGCAAGCAGCAAAGGAAGCTGAGAAAGTTCTTAGTGAATCACTTTCCTGTATAGAATCTGTATGGCTTAAAGGAAATGCAAAATTTCTGCTAGGGAACTTCAGGCCATCCATTGCAGATCTCAGTCTTGTCTGTGAAATTATGCAACTTGAGGTATGCCAGTTCTATTCGTCACCATGCAAACTACTCATCACTTTGAATATCAGGCTTTACTGAAGCTTTTTTTTCTTGTAGTTTAGTATTGTAATGATAAAAAAAATTCATGTTGTTTATAAGTTTGGTGGTATGAACTAGTTAAGTCTATTTAATGTGACAGCAAAATGGGACCAATGACTAGAAATTTGAAACCAAAGTTGCAACAAAACCATTTTAGACGTGTTATTTGAGCGTCTCTATTTGGTTTGAAGTCGATTCATCTCCATTTTGCCACCAATGACCACTCAGTTGAAGTACAAGAATCATTTCAAGAATTTATCCCATTTGATTGATACTTAATTGGTATTCCTAGTCCCTTTTCTTTAGAAATATGTATGCCACTTTGTCAGTATAACAGATGTTAGATAAAATCTACATCTAGCAGATGTTCCATTGTTGATTTGATCTGAACCTTATGATCATGTTCCCTGATGATCACAATCTCATAAATAATACAAAAAATTATAGAAGCATATGGTGTCATCTAGAGGGGATATGATCATGTTCCCAAAATGGATAGAAATCTAGAATGTTTGAAGACCTACAAGGGTACGGACCATGACTTGGCCTAGGCATGTGGCGCTCTAAGGGATCAAACCCAGAATAAGGGGCACGGAGAGTCTAGGACACATGAAGGGGAGAGTTGAATTGGAGCTCGAACACAACCTTGAGTGGAGGGCTTCGGCGACTAGAATATTGAGTCGTGTAAGGCATTCCGCAGGGGTCAAGCTATACAGACTTGAGAGGTTGAGTTATATGAAAGAATTCAAGGCCAAGTTGCATGGGGTGCTTGGGATGCCAAGCCATGGGGGCAACTCGAGTGCCTAGTCATATAGGAGACTCGAGGCACCAAGTCATATGAGGGACTCGAGGTGCCAAGTTGTACAGGGACTCAGTGTGCTGAGTTGTATAGGGGACTGAAGTCAGGTTGAGGAGCAAAGATGAACGAGGCATGACTCAAGAAGTTGCCAAATTTGAGAAGTATGAAAATTCAAATGCCACGTCATGGGTAAAATCCTGCCTATAATTTGCATCATGTCACCATAATATCGTCATTATGACACCTCCCTTGACAAAATCCTGATATAAGCTATGATGGTTGTCATATAAATCAGCGGCGATGATTAATCTCTTCACTGAAGTGGCCATGTTGATTGCTCTATCCATGGTTTTGCTACACCATTGGGTGCTGTGTGAGGACCTTGAGGTTGATCTCTCCTCTTGGTTCAAGAGCAGATCGTGTCGTGGTGCTTACCTTTCCCAAGGTTCTTAATTCTCACATAGTTGTCCTACACTGTCTGATCCTTGCAGTTGCCCCACATTGTCACATAAGGGATTTGGTAGCCCTGAGGAGTCCTTCATCGTTGGATCTGAGGATTTGATAGCCTCGAGGAGTCTCTGCACCATCAAATCAAATGAGGGTTGATAAGGGCTAAAATTTGCCTGGCTTTCCATTTGTGCGTACTATCAAACCTTCTACTTCTTTATTTTCGCTGTGCATGTGACTCCTTGTAAGTTATTTTTTCGTCCTTTCTTTCTTCTCCTTTACATCCTCAATCTTTGTTAGATGGAATCTATCTACGTCCTTCAATCCGGCTAGCGGACGTAGTGGTAAGTCGCCGGTCATCGCCAGGGCAACACTAGTTCAAATGACCATGGCTTGAATCATTGTCCACCCAACTCACCCACTTGACAACTGAGCGATCCAAGAAGGGCTCTATATCCCTTGGTTTATGATGGTTTTTGGCTAGTGCTCTAGCTTTCTTAGGTTAGTTCGATGATGGTTTTTGGCTTCCCATTCACCACTTCTTTCTTGAAATCGCTACCTCCATCTTTTATTCTCTCTTTCGTTTGAAGAAGGTTGAGGTTGAAGTATTCTACTTCACTGTGCAACTTGATTCTCAATTTCTTGGAGTGAGCCTAACTTCCCACAAACACAAGGTTTAGAAAATCTTCTATTTCTTCCTTTGACCTTTCTCCCCCTTTTATTTTTCAACTCGCTGGGAGGACAATCTCCCTCGTGTCCCCCATCTATGTAGATTTAGGGAGTTTGCCTGCTTCAAACAAGTCACTCGAGCCCTCTAAGGCTATATATACATCAATTGTATACAAGTTATTTCTATGATTGGTCAAATTAATGATTCACATAATAAATATGATTTTAGCCTAAAATAATGCATCATAATAAACATTTTAAACTAAAATGATTTTTCTAATATCTTACATAATATCTACGTGTCTCAATACACAAATTATGTCACTGCAGGTTCTTTGTGAGATGTAATGAAGGTATAGATCTAGTCTATATGATCATGCAATTCTAGCGTAACTATTCTATTCCACAAAGTACATTCCAAGCTCCCTTCTATCAGTGCTAAACTCGGCTTCAGGAAGGGGTTTAATTAATATATCGGCAAGCTTGAGATCTCCTTGCCACATGTCCATAATGAAGTGATGGTTCACTTCAATTTGCTTTGTTCTTTAGTGAGACCGAATTCTTAATCAAATTAATGGCGCTCACATTCTTACACAACATCTGAACATTTTTGTAATTAAATCCATAGTCTTCAAATGTGTACATCATCCACAACAATTGAGCCACACATCCCCCCATTGTCACGCTCTGCACGGGTTAGGTTTGTTGTGAAGGTAGCTTTGCTCACCACGCGCAAACTTTAACAGTGTTTGAGTAAAAACATACAAGTCATACTAAATGAAAATGCATACCTCATAAGAAAACTCCACTAGTAATATGCATACATGTTAGCAAATAACTTGGAGGTCAAAAACTCCATAACATAAGCACAAAATGCAAAGTGGGTGTAAGAGAGAAGTGCATGATATCAAATAGCATATTTCATAACATCTTCATTTTCAAAGATTTCTCTTATCTTAAACTTCTCATAAATCAACTCTTAGATGAATTCATCATTTTTGTATTTTCTCTTTTATTTTTTTTACAAATATTCCCGATTTAATTTATAAAAAAAATCCACATATAAACATATTATATAAGGGCAGACAACCCGCAATTTGCCTAATGAAGGATGCATCATATATATGGATGAATGACTTGCAATCGATCCAAAATAAAATGCATCAAAATCATATATGAATACATAGGGCAAATGACCTGCAGAAGAGAGGAAGCAACATTACTCATTTGTGGCGAAGAGAGGAAAGGAAAAACCATAAACAAGATGTGAAAAAGTGGGGAGAGGAAGGGGATTATGTTTTAATTCACAAATCAGTCCACTATTTTTAAAAATTTACAATTTAGTCCTTAAAAATTTACATTTATGACACCCATAGCCATATACTCATCCTTCGTGGTGGATAGTACAACATAATGTTGCTTGCGGCTACTTCACTTACTAGGTAAAATCCAAGAAATTGACATCCTCCATTAGTGTACTCTTTCTATCCAATTTGTACCCCACAAAATTAGAATCGGAATAACCTACCAATTTAAATGCATCAATCCTTTGATACCAAAGACCTATGTTAAGAATTCCCTCGAGATAGTTCAAGATTCTCTTAATGGCAATCCAATTTGACTCCTTGGCACATGATTGATATCTCATACACATGCCAACCGCAAATAAGATATCTTGTCAACTAGCAGTACCTTTGACACTTCTGTAATACTTAGATCCATTGGTTTAGCATCCGGGTCATGATCTAACTCGACACTTGTGGCTATTAGAGTGGACAACTCCTTATCACTTTCCATGCCAAACTTCATAATAAGTTCCTTGCATATTTCTTTTGGTTGTCATGGATTTCCTCCTTAGTTTGTTTGATTTAAAGTCCTAAGAAGAAATTCAACTTTCCTACGGACTCATCTCAGACTTCATATGAGTAATAAATTTACAAAGGAAATCATTATTGGTTGACCCAAAAATAATATCATCAACATATGGTAAATAAATAAATCCCTTTTATGTGACTTAATGAACAAGGTGGGATCTTTTTGTCCAATTCTAAAGTCTTTAGAAATGAGAAAAGATGAGAGACCAAACTTTACTTGTTTTAGCACAAACAAGGCATTTTCAAGCTTATATACATGATTTGGAAAATTTACATTTGTAAATCTAGATGGTTGTTCTTCCTAGACTTTTTCTTTAATAAAATCATTAACAATGCGCACTGCCGACTTCACATATATCTGAAATAACTTGAACTCGTTGTGAGCAGCAAATGCTAAAAGTGTCAAGATAGATTCAAGATGAGCTACGCGGTTCCTTCAACTTGGGTTAAACCACGAGCAACAAGTCTAGCCTTGTTCCTCACTACGGTTCCCTTATAATATTAATAATTGATTTTTCTTGTGGTCTAGGAACTAAAGTCTAAACTTTATTCGTTTCAAATTGGGTCAATTCTTCTTGCATAGCTAACACGGAATCCAATTCTAAGAATGCATGATATATAGTCTTCTTAGGCTCAACTTTAGGTATCAAAGCAAATTGATTTCCTAAGTTCCTAAAGTAGGATCTAGTCCTTACTCCTTGAGATATGTCTCCACCAACAACTTATTCAATGGGATGATTGGAACTAACCCTAAGTGACCTAGGTGGTTGAGATGTATCCTCCAAATTCTCTACGTCCCTTCTTTCGTCATTTGATTCCCCTCTAGCTTCCCCTTGAACATTGCCATCTAAGATTAATGTCGGGTCCAAAGGTATTTTTTTTTAAGGTTCTACCAATATCCTTATCAATGGATTACTTTGAGGTTTTCATCAAATGCAACATTAGAAGATTGCTCAACCTTCAACCTCGAGAGTCCTCTTGTTGTACACTCTATATGCCCAACTAGTTAAGGAGTATCCAACTAGGATTCTGCCATCTACCTCTGCTGAAAATTTTCCAAGATGGTTCTTGGTATTCAAAATGTATGCCTTACAACCAAACACCTGCAAATGCTTAATTATAAGAATCTTTCCAACTACAACTTGCAAGAAATTTTCCCTAAACATATGGACAAGTATGGTATTTGGATATAACAAGTGCTTCAACCCAAAGGTAGCTAGAGAGAAAATACTCATTCAACATTATCCTAGTGACTTCTTGAAGGACACAAATTTTCCTTTCTACTACATTTTGTTGTGGTGTTGTAGGACAAGCAAACTCATATTTCTATCTTTGTTCTTTGCAAAATTTCATGAACTTGAAGTTCTCAAGCTCTCCATCATGATCACTCTATATCTGGTTGATTTTGAGACCCTTCTCATTTTCAACTCTATTGCAAAGGCTAACTACTATTCCGTAGCTTTCATCTTTATGCTTTATAAAATCAACCCAAACAAGTCTAGAGTAGTCATCAACAATAATTAAGCAATATTACTACTATTTGAAGAAGCAATTCCTTGACTATCAAATCAATCTAGATGCAATAATTCTAATGGCATGGAAGTATTAACTAATGTTTTACCTTTGTAGGTAGCCTTTGCTGGCTTACCCATTTGGCATGCATTACACAATTTATCTTTTTGTAGGCCTTTCACCAATTCTCCTTTTGCCACCTTAGCTAGTGACAGTCTACGTCATAGTCAAGCTTCTTCTTTGCTCATAAAACACTTAGTAGAAGAATTAGTAACATAAGGAAAATTTGTACAATAGATGTTATCCTTCGTGTTGAGCTCATTATGTTTCACCAAACACTTAGTTGAGTGAAACTTAACCTTGTATATGACATCACATAATTCACTTACATTTAGTAAGTTAAAGACTTTAATCCTTTAACTAATAAAAGTTTCTTGATAATAAAATTTGAAGTTAACTCAATATTACTTATACATGTTACCTTGAGTTCTCTACTATTATCAAATGAGATATTCCCTTTGGCTTTCTCTTAAATGTGGTTAACATCCGTGATCATGGGCTTTGGACATCCACTATCCGCCAACCGCTCATTTATGTGCTCCTCCAAGGTATGTACCTAAACACAAAAAATGCAACTCTTTGGTACCTAAACATGGGTCCAGAATTCTTATCCAAAAACTTCTTAGGAACCCAAGCCTTTACAAACTTTTCCTTGCTAACATCCCTAATTACATAGAAGAATTTCTACCAACCAATAAAATATATGCAACTTCCTTTTGGTTTTGTGTATATCCGACGCCAACCTTGCTATAGACAACACATTGCAATGAAATATATGCAACTTCAAATATTTGGAATCCAATGTGAATTTTCTTAAGTTCTTTAACTCTTTCACTTGCAACTTCAACATCACATTTTCTTCCTCAAGTGTTTCAACTTGGGAAGAACCATCCTTTTGAACCATCTTTTTTAAGTGTCTTAATCTTGGCCTTAGATTTTGCTAAAGAATTTGAAAGGTATGCAATAGTCTTATATAACTTTCTAATTTAGGAGAGGTTACCTCATCGTCATCGCTTGATGATAATCCTTCTTCACTTGAAGAAGAAGCTCCTCCTCACTTGACGAGCTTTCTTCAGGTTGAATTTCTTCATCACTAGACTCCCCATCATCAATGGCCATGAAAGCCATGTTCTTGGTTACTTGGCACAATTCCTCCTTATCCAGTGACTAATAAAGAAGACTTATCTCAAGTTGCTTTTAACTCCTTTTTCTCTTGGTCTTTTCTTCTTTGTTTTGAACCTTCGGGCACTTAGTCTTGTAATGGTCTTTCCTATTGCAACCATAACACGTTACTTTGAGTTTAGATTTAGGTTTAGATGCACCTTTCTTTTTGGGATCCTTGAACATTTTCTTGACTCCCTTCTTGTCGAATTTCTTGCTTCTCATCATTCTCTTCACAAAATGAACCATCTCACTTGAAGAATATTGCCTTCATTTTTGGTTTTGGACTTGGATTCAAATGAGACTACTTCTCCATCTTCTTTGGCTTTTTATATTCTACAACAAAAGTTAAACTTTTCTCCTTGGGAGTAACATTACTATGTTCATGAAGTTTAAATTCACAAAATAATTCATCAAGTCACACCGTGGAAAGGTCCTTTGATACTTTATAGACATCCACCATAGATGACCATAGAGTTGTGCTAGGGAACACTTTCAATGTGTACCATATTAAGTCACAGTTGTCAACATTCTCTCTAAAGTCCATTTAAGATTTCCTTGAAGCGCCCATGAAGTTGACTCACGGTTTCTCCTTTCATTTGACAAATCTACAATTGATTCTCAAAGAGATCACCTTTAGCTATCCTAGAATCTCCCATACCTTTATAAAGCTCAATGAGCTTCTCTCGTGGTTCTTTAATGCTCTTGAAAGGTACAACTTTGTTGAGTTGGTTCGGAGCTAGTCCACATCGAAGAATCACCATTGCTTTGGCATTAACTTGAGCTTTTTTCTAAGTTCATTTAACCATGTATCTAATTCAAGGACTTCTCCATTATCAATTGTTGGGACTTTAACCATAAATAATACTCCATTTGGCTTCTCCAATACACAATTTTCACTCCATATAAATATGATGGTCTTGCAATGCTAATCCCCTCATGAGTAGCCATCTCCTTCTAAATATGTGCTTCTTCAAGAGGTTTTTTGGGGGGGCGGGGTTAATACTCTATTAATTTCTCCATAAAACAAAGCTAGCGCAATTGAAAATACAATAATATATTAGTATATATGAAATTATTGCAATTAATTCTAAAATGTAGAACGATCTCCTTCTTAGTAAGAAACAAAAGGTGGATAAACTTTTTCTTACATTTATTCTCTTATAAGGTAAAGAACTTAAGCACAAGAACACCTCACAATCACAATAACAAAAGAAATAAATTTGGAAACTTAGCCAACCCCACCTAGTGGGATAAAGATATATGAGCTTGGTTGTTGTTGTTGAGCACTTTGGGAAGAAAGGATTCGATGGTAAACCTTTCCCACTTGGTTGAGTAGCCGATTGGCCAAGCATCATCAGCCGACTCTTGTTAGTGATTTGATGGCTATGTGTTACTTTTTCAAGCATCAATTGTAAATTGGGTTATTACGGTTGGGCTCATCAATTGATTGCTAGACGATTTTCAGTTTAGATGCCTAGCGGTCAACTGTCATCAAAATCAAAATGAACAAAATATTTTGTTTGGTGCCTAACCTACTAGTTCTCCAGTCGACTGATACAAACCTTTAGTCAACTAACATGCCTTCTCCATCTGCTTGGAGTTCGCGCTTGCCTTTGTTTCTCTAAGGTATTAGCACTTCCTTGTTGTCTTGACTTTGGTGCCAGAAGGTTTTCCAAACTTCCGAGATTTCCTCCTTGACAAAAAGATCTTCGCTTCCATGATTTCTTTCTTGTGCCTGACATTCAGTTCCTTGTTGGCCCGTTAGGACTTCCTTTGTCTAGTGTCCGGTCTTGGTTCAATACTCGACCTGCATAGACTTTCTGCGTGCCAAGTGTCCATTTGGACTTTTCCTTTCTACGAATCTTTGTGGATTTCCTTAGTTGTAACTGCAACTTATAGTAAGTTTACCTACACACTTGACATTTATATGAAACAACCAACATTGCCTTACATCTTGTCCAAACATCAAACCCACATGAACACATGCTATGACATGATTGCACCAGCATTATCGAACCCTGGATCTTGCACCTTATGTTTAGCTTGTGTAAGTTAACCTAAAATAATAGAGTTGGACATCAAACTCCTTTGCTAAGGATGGATTAACATATCGATATTTTGGGTTCACACACATTACATTAAAACATCCTTGACCAAGTAAAAGTTTAGGTCGGAACTAATTTTACTCTAGAAAATTGCATTAACCACTTTAGGTAAACCAACCTACTCTGAGCCTGGGTAGTATGTTAAAGGGGACCTGTGATAGCTTATATTCATCCATCCATCCTTTTGATGAGATACAAAAATAAGAATAGAATAAGACTCTTATCGTTCGCTAACATACACAAACAACCACATGATTAAGAAAACTTTAAAGCTAAGTCACATTACCTTATACTAAAAGACTAACATTTGTTTAGATATAACATTAGAACTAACATACCTCAACTCAAATTACATGATGACACACTATGATACTACCCACAACCATGACATGAAACAAATAACAAAACACTAGCAACTCTAGACAAGATAAATGCAGTCTCTTTGGCATATCGATTATTTTCTATGAACATCCTATGATCTCGTGCCTCTTCTCACTTGAAAATCTCGAAGCAATGATATTTACAGGTATTAGCTGACGTTGACTAAGTAGATAATTACCAATGGTTATGCAAAAACTAAACTAGGCATGGCAACACCACAAGAAAAATTCCATCCACCCAACTATGATTCTTTTCTTTTATAAAACTAGACAAAATTGTCACTTTGCCATCTACCACATTGTTCACACCTGCATTTCAAGTCAAACAACAATTGAAACATATAGTAATGTGCATGCCAATTCAAATGCCTCAACTATAAACACAAAAACAGGGCCAACATCTATTGTGGTATACCATTCATATAAAGGCTTCAGATTGAAACCTTCATTTAACTAGCTCAAACACCAAAAATGATTTGTAAGGCCGATGCCATTATGCACATGAAGAAATGGTACACCAGACCATCATCTTGCTTCTAACAAGAGAATCTGAACCATACAACCTTTTAGTTTACTGACTGATTGTAGAAACATCTTCAATTGTCCTGATTCGTTTTCCAAAGGCACTTCCTATATTTATCATTGTTTGATAATAATGAAAAGTTCTACACCCACAGAGAGTTCGAAGTCATTCACCATGAATAATAGCATATGTCTCTTCCAAAACTTGTCCTCAAGGTCCTTAAGATTGTTCTACACATCAGAACTCTCAATGACTACTAAAGACAAACTTTTTAGGTCTATCCTTCCTAAGGACCTTGTATGGTCCCTAGGGCTACCTTCAAATTGCCTATAATACCTCCAATCACAAGACCAGAATTTCCTCCACCAAGGGCAATAGGGAGAGGAAATGGAGAGGGCAATAGGGAGAGCAGACAGAGAAGAAGAGGTGCTTTGGGGAAGATGGAGAAAGGACTTAGCCCTAAGAGGAATCGACCACAAGATTAGGTGTCACCCCTTTATAATGCACGAGCAGGCCATGAAATCTGCAGCCCTTCCATTTCTCCTACACTGGGATTTAATTTTACTTGAGGGCATCATGTTTTTCCTTTCTTAATTTCCCAAATTTTATAAATGCCCCTTAGGCACTCCTAAATTGCACTATCAATCTCAACTTTCCCAAACTCACATTCTGTGATCCAACAATTAACAATAGCTAAAAATATAATTATCTTCATCCTGTTCATTTTATACTTTATGGCATCCTAAGATATAAAATAATGTCGGCCAACACAGAATAGAGATGGAAGGGGAGCTTGGCGCAACGGTAAAGTTGTTGCCATGTGACCAAAAGGTCACGGGTTCGAATCCTGGAAACAGCCTTTTGTGCAATGGATCCTTCCCCGGGACCCCGCATGGCGGGAGCTTCGTGCACCGGGCTGCCCTTTTAAACACAGGATAGAGATGATAATTTTTGGGAAAATTACATTTCAATTTAGAGTGCATTGCTAGGAAAATTAGAAATGCTAGAATAGTGTAGGAAATAAATGGAAAGTATCTCAACAATAAAGAAATGTTTTTTCACCCGAGAAGAAAACCAAGACTTGATCCACCAGAGTGTATAATTCTTCTATGGAGCTGATACATAAATACAATTAGAGAGTTTTAGAAAGTTACAAGCTTAAGACGAGACAGTACGATTGAAAGTTGAGACAACACAAACACCTACAGCAACATGTATAAGATGTGCCATTTGAATACGAGATATTGACTGTCCGAAAGATGATGCCATTTTGTTCTTTCTAGAGGGTAGAAGAAACTGTCATTGATGAATTGATTAAAGATGAATGCTCAGTAATAGGCTGCATCAAAATATTAAATATTAAAAAAAGTGCATGAAGAAATACAATTACGTCAGTAAATCTGATGCACTGGTGCGAAATAGCAGACATGAGGTAGGATCTCATTACCTTTTATTACTTTCTAAATAATTCAAAAAAAATTATGCATTAACTTGTTCTTGTGTGTATCCTATAAACTACAACTATAATTTTTTTTTTCCTTGCTACAGTTGTAATTTAAGTAGATTAATATTAGCAAATACGGAACACATTTAGCAAGATGATATTTCTTAAACTTGCAGTGACGTGCTAATAGATGTACTTTAGATGTTTCATGCCACTTTTATTCACTAATTAAATTGCTATTTCTTGAGGTCGTGGATGACAAAGACCGTGAGAGACTGTTGGGGCCCCACCCAATCATTTTGCAATGGGTTGACAATGTGAAATCTGCTACCAAACCTCACTTTGATGAAGTCCATGAGATAGTGTTCAAAGTCAAGGAAAGATTACGCAACAGGGCGGCCTTCACAACAAATGATACTACTGATTTGAAGATGAAACCCAACCCAAAGCTTTAGCTCAAATTGAATCGATCATTTAGGGCAACCTTTGTTTTTCATGAACTGCAATGCTTGGTTCAAGATGTTTCGACTTAGACTGCAATACTTGGATCCATGTTTGCCTGCATATGTTTCACACAAAGCTTTATAGTAATAGAATATCATCAAAATTGAAAGGATGATGATCATAATATTCCATGCCTTCGGCTTTGATGCATGTGTTTGTAGTCTTTAGTTGCAACACAAAACATAAGCGACTCTGGAATGATTTGTAAACCACCACTGCTGAGAATTCGTATTGTCGATATGATAGAGCGACTTTTCAGTCCCCTACATGGAACGTCACAAGGTTAGTATGATAGAGGGGCCTGCCTTTCTTTCCTTCGTCACTGATAAAATCATTGCTCTTTTTTTTTTCCCCTGCTAGTGTAGCAACTCTTCCTTTTAGAGCGTCTTACATTAAGAGTGGGTCTTTACACCCATTTTATTAGGAGCCTTCTCAGTATTCTTCCCTCATTTACAGATCCCCTTTGAACATTAGACGAGTGCTATCTTTTTTGCTCTGTTCTTCCATGAGGTTCCTAGAGCTTCCTTTCTGAGCCAGCGCTGTCATGCATTAAGTGGTGCCCATCTAGTCTCTAATGTGATTTCAAATGGTATTGTTGAATCCATAATTGAAGAATAGGTGATCCATGTCTCTGGTTCCTTGCTGCAGAGCTCACACCGACCATCCATCTCCTGGAAATTTATCTTGTCACAGGTCAGCAACTAGTCCTGCACTGAATGAGTGTTTGGGATCAAATAGGGATTCCATGTCTTTCATACATTGCATTTTCCTGCTCTTCACCTATAGAAACCATATGCATTTGACGTATCCAATGCATCATCCTTACACTAGCTTAATAGCAATTGTGTTGTGGTACTTTCATATCTAGCCAATCCCAAGAGAATATTTCTGATTTAGCTATCCTTTTGAGTAGAGGAGAGTCCCCTTTATTCGGCTCCCGTTCCCACACTACCCTTTGAGGTATACAGTGTAATCAATTGTATCCATAGTGAATCATTCTTGGCATAGATTATTAGATTGGAATGTTGATGTGGCAGAAGGAAGTGAATATACAAAACTTGTTAGTAATGTTTGTGTTCTAAAAAATAATAATAATAATAATATTATTATTATTATTATTATGTAGCGTAAATAAAGAACACAATGAGAAAAGCAAATCAAAAGGACGTTTTTAATTTGTGGTTTTAAACCCCCACCACTACGTCCATGGCCTATGCACATGATATTCATTATCTTTTTCTCTTTAAAAAAAAAAGTTGGTACCACCACTTTAGTAGCCCCCTCACGACTGCCCCATGCCATTGAAAGGGAGTTCAACATAGCCCAAATTGGCAATGTATGGGCGGGGATCTGCAAAGATGATGAAATCTCTTATCTAGTTTTGACCCCTCGAACCACTACAGTCATTATCCCACCAATTGAGCCAACCCTGAATCAATTAAGTATTGGAGATGGAGAAACCTCTTATAATAATCATAAATACAAACAATATTAGAGAAAATGTCTCTAATGATGAAAGGTTAGAGGAGATAGAATATAGTCGTGTTTTTTCACTTGTTGGATTGTCTCTTTCATAGCTTCCTCATCCCTTTTATAGCTTCACATCGAATCATGTCATTTACTAATTTGGCAACCATCAATTGATTGAGAGTCACCCATTAGTCGACTACTTCTGCATCTTATTTAAATGGTGCCATTGAAACTTCCATCTTTAGCTCTGCTTAAATTGGTTGCTGCAACATGAGTCAACTAGTCTGAACCATTAGTTGACTCTTTAGTGCTTAGTCAACTCCTGGATATTTTGTTCTCTTCTAATAACATCTAGGGAATTGAGATATATTCTATTTCTTCAAAAGAATCTCAGTCGATTGTCCAACCTTTTATTCGTTTAATAGGTTAGATTTGATACTAACAGTCGATTGATCTTTACTCATCAGCCGATCGATTTGATTATAATACCCCATACAAACTTAACTTAGGATACATGAATATTTGAATTACCAATCGATTGAATCTCACCATCATTCGGTTGACATCCTAATACTGACGCGCTCTAGTTGAGTCAGCCTACGTTGTTTGTCTACCATTTAGCCCATGTTTATAGATCACTCCATTATCTTATTATCTTCAAATCTTGAGGTCTTCTACCATCAAGCTACGCCCCTTAGATGCTTTAAGCTGGTGACACCTACTTAGCCATCTTTCTCGCCTTTCCTCTCGTATACCATCTATTGTTGCAATCGACCATTGGTTAAGATTAACTAAGCTCAAATTGACTTTCGATATTTGCTCAATATGTTTGGCAGTTGAGCGAGATGTCAAATATGTCAAGGTTAATCGGATACTTGACAATTGGAAGTCCAACAGGGAGTTGGTAGGGGTAAAATTCAAGTAGGTTATGGTTGACTAGACATTAGACAATAATGAAATTCCTAGCAAGTCTTGGAGAACTAGATGTTAGGTATGAGAGTGAAGTCATAATAGCTTATAGAGAATCAAATGTTAAGCATAAGAAGGAAAGTTTTGATATGTCATGGAGGACCAAATGTCGAGCATGCAGTTGAAGTCCTAACAGATTATTGACGGTTGAATGTTTAGTACGTGAATGAAAGTTCAAACATGTCAAGGAGGATTAATGTTTGACAATGGTGAAGTCTTGATAGTTTAAACTTGACCTGATGTCAAGCAGTAAGTGAAGTCCTTAAGATAAAGAATCTTTAGACAAGAAAAGTCCTATATATAGGTTGGGGTTAACTCGATACTAGGTAAGGATAAGGTCCTAGTAAGTTGATGTTGGCTTGTACTAGCCATACAAGGAAGTCCCGAAGATTTAGGGATCTTTTAGCATAAGGAAATTTGATATGAATAGTTTTTTTTTCAACACCGTGAACCATATCAGTTGACTTCAACACTTGACTATTACATTAGTCGACTACAACACTCGACTACTGTAAATAATATTATCAGTAGTAGTATTTTTTTTAACTTGAAATCAAATAGAAAGTCTTGTAGTCAACTACAGTAGTTGACTGATGAACTTAGAAGTTAGGAGTCATTGAGTGTATAAAGCTCGACAATGTTTGAATTCCAATAGAATAGTTGACTAATCGATGGATTTCAATCATGAACAACAACCCAATGAAGGAAGGTTTTGTGGAGATTTTGAAATGTTGCTTCTTAGAAGGTTCGTGGGAGAGTGTTACTGCATTCTAGACCTTAAGGGTGCAATCCAAAGCAACTGCATAGCGAGCAAAACATAGATTTATCTTGTAAAGTTGTTTCATTTATACTGTATCTATTTTCTATTATATATTTGCAATTTGTTTGTATTGCTTGTAAGAATAGATTATTTTAAGAGGTTTCTCCACCTTTGGAAGGTGTCCAACGGGGAGAGAAATAGTAGTGTTATCATTAGAACTCTAGGTCGTAGTGTTGGAATATGGGATTTTGAACTATGTAAAATTTAAAGAAAAAATTGAGGAGTTGTGTATTTATGTTATATTTTGCGTTTGTTTCATTTATTTTCGTTGTGCCAACGAATTACACACGAGCATGCAACAAATGAAGCAAATCTCTATTCACCCCCTCTAGCAATCACAATGGTCCTAACACCATCCTTCTCCAATCTTACAAACCTTGAGCCATCAAACCCTCATAACTCTTGGCCTCGCCAAGTCAACTTGTATACTTGGTAGACCTTGTGCGACTTATCATAAAAGTCAAATAACCACAAGTCTAACTTAAACTCTTTGTTAATTTCATCAAAACTATTAAACCCTTGATTAATGCAATCAACTTCTAGTCAAGGTTAACCAAGCTCAAATAACTTTCAATATTAATATTTGATTAATATATTTGATAATTAAGAAAGATGTCAAAAAATCAAGGTTGACTGGATATTTGATAGTGGATAAATTCAAGTGGGTCATGGTTAATTGGACACTTGACAGATGGAAATCCAACAAAGAGTTGACATAAGTGAAGTCCAAGTGGGTCATTGTTAATTGGACACTTGGTAATGAATAAAGTTTTAACAGGTCATGAAGATTGGATGTTAAGCATGTGAAATGAAAATCTTGAAGTCCTAATAAGTCATAAAGGACTGGATGTCAAGTATGTGGTTGAAGTCCTAACATGTCATATAAAATCAGATGTTAGGCATGTAAATGGAAGTCTCAATAGGTCAAGGTCAATAGATTATTAGGCAAGTATAGAAATCCTAATGATGAGGTTAGACAAGAGCAGTCTTGGTAGGTTGACGTTAACAATTCAAACTAGGTAAGGCTAGAACTAAGGTACAGTTGACTAGTACTAGATAACCAATTAATTGATAAATCTGAAACCATGAATTTGGGATTTAAATAGGCTCATGGAATGATTAGTCAATAATAGAAGTTGTTCAAACAATTGAATTTATAGTCGACTGCTGTAATTACCTAAGACCAATACGAAACTCCATAGAATATTTCTAAGTAGACTACATCAGTTGACTGATGATAGCCAGTTGACTAGTAAAGTATAAAGCAGTCAGCTGGTGACTTAGATGCTAAGCTAGAATGAGTTGTTGAGTAGATAAAGTTCAAACAACGTTCAGATTCGAGTAGTGTAATTAACTGATGAAGAGCATACCATCAACTAATGTTGAGTAGTCGATTGGGAAGGTTCAAGCTATCGATTGAAAGGTAGATTTCAATCACAAAAAACAACCCTATAAACAGGGTTTCATGAAGATTTCGAATAACAAATTCTTAGCTGGTTCATGGGCGAGTGTTGATGCATTCTAGAGCCTTCAAGAAGCAATCAAAACAACAAGAAAGCGAGGAAAGAGATCCTTTGTGTAAAGTCGTTTCATTTGTATTATACTTATTTTCATTTGTATCTTTGCATTTCTATTTGTGTTGCTTGTAAGAACAAATCTTGTAAGAGGTTTCTTCACCTTTGAAAGGTATCCGGAAAGCAAAAAAAGATAGTAATGGTATTGTTAGGACTCTAAGCCATGGAGTAGGAAGCGGGGGTTCTGAACCATATAAAATTGAAATTGTTGGACCCCGTGGTAGTTTTGATGTGATCAACCAAGTTGGTTAGGTCTTGCGTTTTGTATGATCCCTGTGTCTGAGTGTGCAGGAACTTAGGAGCACAGGAAGTCGAGCAGAAGACGCAGCTGGCGAGAAGGACGGCACGGGAAGGGAGCCGACGGGCTCGGTGCGTCCGAAGGACGGGAGAG